>VMDR010027026.1:0-13758 GCA_007922815.1 Macrotus californicus
TGTTTCTTAGTTTCTTGGTTGTCGAACTTCCATACGGTGCGATTTTCTGTTAGTTCTGGTTGTTTTTTGTTTTAAAATTTGTTGTTGTCCTTCTTTTGGTTGTGAGAGGAGGCACAGTGTGTCTACCTACGCCTCCATCTTGGCCGGAAGTGCTTTGTTTCTTTTTATTGCTGAATAACATTCCATTGTATGGATATTTGTTGTTTGTCCATTCACCGGTTAATGGACATGTGGGTTATTTCTACTTTGGGTGTAGTGAATAATGTTGACATAAATATTCCTGTACAGGTTTTCATGTAGACCTGTTTTTATTTCTCTCAGGGTTGGAGTTCTAGGTTGGAATTAAACTGTTGAATTGTTTTCCAAAATCTATCATTTTACATTCCCATTGTCAGTATATGACTTTTCCAACTTTTCCGCATCCTCACCAGGACTTACATTCCCTCCTTCCCTCCTTCGTTCCTTCCGTAGATGTCATAATCTTGTGGTTTGGATATGCATTTTAATAACTAACATCAAGTGTCTTTTCATGTATGTGTGTGATGGTCATTTCTTTACCTTCTTCAGAGACATGTCTGTTTAGATCCTTTGCCCATTTTATTTTATTTTATTTCATTATTTATTTATTTATTTGTTTATTTTTATCCTTTCTCCATTTTGAAATTGGGATATTTTTATTTTTGTTGTTGATTTATAAGAGTCTTTTGTATATTCTGGGTACAAGTCCTTATCAGATACATGATTTGCAAATATTTTCTTTGTCCAGATTTTCACTTTTTAAAAAAAAAATTTTTATTGGCCTTGGCTGGTGTGGCTCAGTGGATTGAGTGCTGGCCTGCGAACCAAAGGGTCTTTGGTTTGATTCCCAGTCAGGGCACAGGCCTGGGTTGCAGGCCAGGTCCCCAGTAGGGGGCGTGTGAGAGGCAACCACACACTGATGCTTCTCTCCCTCTCTTTTTCCTTTCCTTCTTCTCTCTCTAAAAATAAATAAATAAAAACTTTTTTATTGTATTTTTTTCTTTACCCTTATACCCTCTACACCCCTGCAGTCACCACACTGTTGTCCATGACCATGAGTCCTTTTTCCTATTTGCTCAGTCCCTTCACCCCCAAACCTCCTCCCACCCTTTAGCTGTCATCCTGCTCTCTGTGAGTCTGTCTTTATTTCGCTTGTTAGTTCAGTGTGTTCATGAGATTCCACATATGAGTGAAATCATAAGGTATTTGTCTTTCTCTGACTGACTTATTTTGCCTACCACAATGTTCTCTAGGTCCATCCATACTATCACAAAGAGTAAAATTTTCTTCTTGTTTATGGCCACATAGTATTGTATTGTGTAAATGTCCCATAGTTGTTTTATCCACTCATCTATTGATAGACACTTGGGCTGCTTCCATATCTTGGTGATTGTAAATAACACTCCAATGAACCTAAGGGTCTGCTTATGTTCTTTTGGAATTAGTGTTTTGGGTTCCTTCAGATATATTCCCAGAAGTGGGATGGCTGGGTCAAAAGGCAGATTTATTTTTAATTTTTTGTGGTATCTTCATTCTGCTTTCCACAGTGGCTGCACCAATCTGCATTCCCCCTAATAGCACAGCAGGGTTCCCCTTTTTCCAAATCCTTGCCAGCACTTGTTTGTTTTATTAATGATAGCCATTCTGACAGATGTGAGACAATATCTCATTGTGGTTTTAATTTGCATTTTTCTGATGAGTAATGATGTTGAATATCTTTTCATATATTGATTGGCTATTTGTATGTCCTCTTAGGAGAATTGTTTATTCAGGTCCTTTGCCCATTTTTTAATTGGATTGTTTGGTTTTTTTGGTGTTGAGTTTTGTAAGTTTTTTAAAAAATTTTGGATATTAATCTCTTACCAGATGAATCGACTCACTTTCTTCCTTTTTTTTTTTTTGTTGAAATATCTTTGGGTGATAAAGTTGGAAGCAATCTCTTGCATTTTTGTGACTAGTCAGTCAGCTTGTCACAGTTTTTTGTACGGTGCCTTCCATGTTGCATAGAAGTCTCCTGTGGTGGGCTGGAGGGGCAGATACTGCTGGTGGTTGATTTGTCTTGATGGTTACAACACTGGCATTGAAGGGCATCTTTGGAGGTGCCCCTTGCATTGAATTTGAATGCATGGAAGAGAAATCTCTGAAGCTTGTCAATTTTTGTCTCAAGTAAAGCAGTCATTGTATTTAGGAGTTTGAATTGGTTATACTGTCTATCTTCGTCCCAAAGCCCTCCATTATTGAAGTAAAATTACCATTTTAACTTCAAATGAATCAAATGTAGGCATGTGAGCATTAGAGGTCATGTTCTTTTCATCACTTGACTTGCCCAAGACTCCTTTTTTTTTTTACTTTTGCTACTTGGAGAGTTATTTCCTCTGTGGGCCCCTCTTCCATCATTGGTTCTGCAAGATCTAATGCAGACATACTGTCTTCAGGCCCAGACTTGTTCTCCAGTGCCCCTTCAGGGCATCCATAGTACTTTGGCTTAGGAGATGGTTCAGCAGATGGTAGTTGTGGCTGCTTTTGGCATGGAGATTGCTTCTTCATGTTGAGGTTTTATTGTGTGGCTCTTTGGTGGTTGTGTTGATAGTTCCATCTTTTCACTTTCTTATTTATTTATAAATTGTATTTTATTGATAATGCTATTACAGTTGTCCTTATTTTTCTCCCATTGTCCCCCCTCCACCCAGTGCCCCATACTTCCTCAGGTAATCCCCACACCATTGTTCATGTCCACGTGTCATGCATCTAAGTTCTTTGGCTACTCCATTTCCTACACTGTACTTTACATCCCCATGGCTATTCTGTGACTACCTATTTGTCCTTCTTAATCACTCTCACCCTTTCACCCACTCACCCCCTCTGCCATCCCATCTGGCAACTTTCTGGTAACTAACTTCTTTTCTCTTGATGCTTTTAAGAGTCTCTCTTTATCTTTAACCTTTGAGATTTTAATTATGATTTCTCTTGTTGTGGGCCTATTTGCATCCATCTTGTTTCGGATGCTCTGTGCTTCCTGGACTTGATGTCTGTTTCCTTCACCAAGTTAGGGAAGTTTTCTTTCATTATTTTTTCAAATAGTTTTCCAATTTCTTACTCTTTCTCTTCTCCTTCTGGCATCCCTATGATGCAAATGCTGGCATGCTTGAAGTTGTCCCAGAGGCTCCTTACACTATCCTTGTTTTTTTTGGAATCTTTTTTCTTTTTGTTGTTCTGATTGGTTGTTCTTTGTTTCCTTATGTTCCATATCATTGATTTGATTCTCAGCTTCATCCACTCTATTGTTGATTCCCTGTAACTTATTCTCTATTTCCATTAGAGTACTCTTCATTTCTGCCTGGATTTTTTTTATGCTGTTGATTTACTCATCAAGTTCCTTTAGCATCCTTGTAATCAGTGTTTTCAGTTCTGCAACTGATAGATCGCTCAACTCCATTTTGTTAAGTACTTCTTCTGGAGTGTTGTTCTGTTCTTTCATTTGGGCTGTGTTTCTTTGTCTCCTCATTTGGCAGCCTCTCTGGTTCTTTGTATTAGGTGGGGATGCTATGACTCCCTGTCTTGGTAGTGTGGCCTAATGTAGTAGGTGTCCTGCAGGGTCCAGTGGCACAGCCTCCCTTATCACCCAAATGGGTACTTGAGGTGCACCTTTTGTGTGGGCTGAGTAAACTCTTCTCTTGCAGTTGAGCCTTGGTTGCTGTTGGCTGATCAATGGAAGGGATTTACCCAAGCTAGTCAGCTGCAAGGACCACTGACCACCAACCTCCACTGTCTGTGGAAAATCAGCTGTGCAGGGGCAGGGTAGTGGTGCTCTGATGTGGTCCACAGTTGTCCACTGGGTGCACTGGTCCTGGGGTTTCCAAAGTGGTGCAGGCCAAGGTCAGCCCCCAGCAGTGTTTTTCCCGGGGCCACCCTGCCTAAGCTATAAAGCAATCTGAGATGGCTGCTACTTGTGCTGGGCTTGGAGATTCTCAGATGAAGCCAAGCTGTGAATCTAAGCTAGCTGCTGCTCGTGTGGGGCCTGGAGCTCACTGAAGATAGTTGTTTCTTGTTTGAGAGGATTTAGGAAGTTGTGAAGCATGAGCCAAGACCAGCCATTCATATGGAAAAGGAGCTTGTGTGGGCTTGTCGTTGGATGGGATGGGGTCTCTGGGGATCTTGAGGGTGAGTCAAACTGTATCAGCCAGGTTGATGGAGTCTCAGATGTGGCACCAGTATACTGGCTCTGTGAGGGGGAGGTTTAGCAAAGGGATAATGGCTTCTGCTCACCTTGATGCCAGACACTTCAGTTTCTCCCTGTATATCACTGGTGTCCTTCAAGCTGCTACCCCAGTGCTGGAGCTCAGAGGGAGTGAGTCTGAGTAGGTGAGTCCATGTGTGGGTTCTTTAAGACGAACTACTCAGTGCTCCTGCAGTTCTTTCACCAACTCAATCCTTCCTGGTTGTTGTAGCCAGAAGTTGTGGGAACTTCTCTTCCTGGTACTGGAATCCTGGGCCGTGGGGCCTGTTGTGGGTTGGGACCCCTTGTTCCTGAGATACCTCTCCCAAATTTTTATCCGCGTAGGTGTCGGACCAGACTGTTCCTTGTCTACACCCTTCCTACCAGTCTTGATGGATGTGGTTTCTTTAATTCCATAGTTGTCAAACTTCTATTCAACTCGATTTTGTTGTTATCAGACTTCCATTCAACGTGATTTCTGGCAGTTCTGAGTGATGGTTGTTGTATATTTTCGTTGCAATTTTGATGTGGTTGTGCAAAGAGGGGAGCCATGTCTGCCTATGCTGCCATCTTGACAGGAAGTGCTACTTGGGAAGTTTTAAGCCATTTTTTCTGCCTCTTTCTCTGTTTCCTTTCTTCCTGGCACAGTGTGTATGTTGGTCAATTTGGTGGTGTCTCACTTATCCCTTTTTTATGTTAATTTTCTTTTGTCTTTTTCTTTCTGTTCCTCGGACCTGAATTTCCACCGATGTATCTTTAAGTTTGCTGATATTTTTTCTTTTTGCTTGGTAAATTTTTGGTCGCTTCTAGCTTTGGGTTCTTACACTGTCTTCCTGAGGTGTGGATATTGCTTATCAAGGGTAATTGACATAACCTCTAATCCTTAATTGCTTTTCTGTAAAATTGGGAAGACAGTCAGTCATTAAGACATTCTTCCAAATTCATTGATTCTTCTGTTTGCTGAAATTTGCTTTTGTATTCCTGTGAATTTATTTTAATTACTGTCTTTTAGATCTAGAGTTCCTTCTTGTTTCTTTTTAGGTGTTCTGCCTCTTTGTTGATATTTCCATTTTGTTCATGTATCATCTTGACTTCTCCAGATCTTCCTTTAGTTCTTTGAGCATCTTTAATACAGCTGTTATTTAAAATATGGAACGCTTCTCGAACTTGCTTGCCATTCTTGCCCAGGGGCCCTGCTTATCTTCTCTGTGTTGTTGCAGTGTTAGTATAGGTGCTGCTGAAACAAGCACTAAGAGAGCTGTTCTGAGGACTCTCTCGTCCTCTGCCCTCCGGACAGTTTCTGGTGCTTTTTTTGTCTTTGAATGGGCCATACTTTCCTATTTCAACTTTTACTTGTTTTTCTTGTTTTGATTGTTAGAGGCTCTCTCTTTGTCAAAGTTCAGCATGACTTGTAAACTTAAGGTCTTGTCAGGTCTTTTTCGAGCCTTTTCCTGTGTGTATGTGTTAACTTTTGGATTTCTCCCTTTTATGCATTTAATTTTGAATGTTATAGTCTTTAATGTCTGGCCTCCAAGAAGGGAAAAAGAGGAAAATGAATAGGAAAAAGCATCACTGGCTCTTTAAATCCTCTAGAAGTTACTACTGCCAAATAGGGTGGGTCTTGCAACAGTGGGAAGGAAGGGTCACCCCAGTGCCTGTCCCTTGTTCTAAAAACTTGTAAAAGGTTCTGACTGGTGCAACTCGGTTAGAGCTCTGTCCTGCAATCGAAAGTTTGCGGGTTTGATACCTGGTCTGGACATATATGATCCCTGTTTTAGGCACATACGATCCCCCATCTGGGTGCGCACCAGAGGCAACCAATCGATGTTTCTCTCTCACATCAATGTTTTTCTTTCTAAAAAGCAATGAAAAAATGTCCTCAGGTGGGGGTTAAGAAAAAAAAGCTAGAAAAAGCCCTGGCTGTTGTGGCTCAGTTGGTTGGAGTGTTATACAGGAAACCCAAAGGTCACGGGTTTGGTTCCGGGTTGGAGAACATACCTGTGTTGTGGGTTCATCCCTGGTTGGTGCGTGTAAGAGTCTCTTGCATTGATGTTTCTCTCACTCTCTTCCTTCCTTCCTTCCCCTCTCTCTAAAATCAAGAAGCGTGTTCTCAGGTGAGGGTTAAAAATAAAACCAGAAAAAATGTTGTTAGTTAAAGGTAATTACAATGATTTTTACTCACAACCCTTCTGACACCAAAGTGCGTGCATATTTTCCAACACCATTTCTCCAACTCTCTGGGTACAACTTGGTGTCCTCCACAGGTTAGTTCAGTTCTGACAGTATCTGCCTGCTGTTGGCATCAGGTGCCACTTGAGGGCTCAGACCCACAAAACTGTACTCACTTCACATACCAGTTGCAAGTCCCAAGTTTGTCAGCAGTACTTCTGACTGATTTGTTATAAATTGGGGGTTCCTATTACCCCCTCTTCAGTTTTGATAATTTGTTAGAATAGCTCACAAAACTCAGTAAAACACATTACTTACAATTACAGGTTTATTATAAAGGATAAAATTCAGAAACAGCCAAATGCAAGAGATATAAAGGACAAAGTATGGGCTTGGGGTGTGGAACTTCCATGACCTCTTTGGGTGCGCCACCCTCTCAGCATCTTGATGTACTCACTGGAGACAAAGGCCAATCATATAATTCTCATCACAGCAGAGCTCTGAGTTATAAAACCTTTTTCTTCTGTTATCTCTGTCTCAGCTTGTATGGTGTATTTTTATTTATATTTGTATGTCCTAAGTTGAAAAAAATTTAAATTAGGATGAATTTTACTGTTCACCTTTATATTGTGAACTGCCACATTTATATTTAGATATGAGCATTGAACCTTTATATGCACTTACTAAATTATAATTTATAGTTTATATTTCATAGTTTGTATATATGTATTTCAGTCTTACCACAGCAGTGGAAATGCTGCACAAAACTAACTCTGTTGCTTTTATTTTACTTTTTTATACATCCACGTTTCACTAGTACCCTTTACCGTGGGCATACTGATGCGTAAGGAATGACCGGGAGTAAAAGGAACACAGAGTTGCCCTCATTCCCTCTCCTGCAGTGTCACCATTTTCAGTGTGAGTGGTTTGCTGATACAAGAAATTATCTCAAGTGAGAAAGGCTATAACCCTGGCCAGTGTGGCTCAGCTGATTGGCGTGTCGTCCCAAGATCAAAACATTGCAGGTTCAGTGCCCGTTCAGGGCATCTACCTAGGTTGTGGATTTAGTCCCTGGTCTGAGAGCGAACCTTCCCCAGTCCAGGTGCATATGGGAGGCACCAATCAATGATTCTCTCTCTCCCCTCCTCTCTCTCTAAAAGCAATGAAAAAAAAATGTCCTCAAGTGAGGATTAAAAAGAAGTACAGGAAATAGTAGAGTACCTTGGTTTTTCGTGTTTTGTAGGATGGCATTACCTTTGTGTGTGTGTTGAAACTGTTGAACATGGTTCGAATGAAATATGTAGCCTTTCAGGACTTTCAGTGCCTCTGCTTGTCTTATTTTCACTTTGAATCTCACACAACTGTCACATATGGTGAGTCCACCAGAATTTTCTCCTCATGGACATCTCAAATTCTATACTGAGCAGATATACACATTGTGAATATCTTCTTGCTCATGTGCATGCTCTGTTATCCTATCAATTTATTTAGGAAAAACAAGTCCAAAGATAGAATTATTAAGACTTTCAAGATAGCAACAGCAGAACATTGAAACAAGTTTGGGGCCTTGAGCTCAGGGCCCTATATGCTGTTCAAATTGCATGTCCATGAAGCTGGTGCTGGATGCCAGTGAAATGTAATGGAAATAAGTACTAATAGCAGCTTCAGAGGTAAAAGATTATCATCAATAGGTGATAAAGAAACTCAAAGTACAGTATAGCTGAAATTAAATATGTGTTATGGACCAAATGTCTGTGTTGTCTCCCCCTCCCCCCAATTCCTGTGTTGAAATCCTAATCCTCAGTGTGATGGTGTTAGGAGATGGGGCCTTTGGAGGGTAATTAGGTCATGAGGGTGGAGCCTTCGTGAATGGGATTCATGCCCTTAGAAAAGAGACTCTAGAGAGCTCTCTTACCCCCTTTCCTCTGTGAGAACACAGGGAGAAGATGGTTGTCTATGGGCTAGAAAGTGGGCTGTCACCACATTCTGAATTTGTCGGTGCTTTGATCTTGGACTCCCTGCCCTCCATGATTGTGAGGAATACATGTTTGTTTTTAAGCCACCCAGTCTGTAGTATTCATTATAGCTTGAGTGTACTAAGAGATTATGAGAGGGGACTAGAGGAGAGGTATGCAATTAATTTTGTTACTGTATGGATCATGGATTTGAAGTATCAGCCGACTAGTGATATATGTAATACCTTAAAGTCCAAAGCAGCGTACTCTTATGTGTTTGGTATCAGTGTTTTAAATTTTAAAGAATCAGCTGCAATACCTTTCTCATTCAAAAAATGCTTGCTAACAGTGTCCAGGTAACAAATTCATGTACAGTGGAACCTTGGTTCTCGAGCTTAATTTGTTCCAGAAGGCTGTTTGAGAAGTGATTTGTTTGAAAACCGAATCTCCTTTGTTTGTCACCTCAGGGACACATGAGTGATCATCCAGGTATCAGTAGGAGAGGGTTGTTGGGTTGAGAACTCAAGTGTTGTTCGACAAGTGAGACACTTTTTTCGTGAACTACTTGGCTGAGAACCGAATTGTTTGAGATGGGAGATGTTCGAGGACCGAGGTGTGACTGTACTGGGAAGGTGGTTTCGAAGGCAGACTGTAGTTAGGATTATTTTTAGAGCTCTGAAGTTATTCTAATGGATTTTTCAATCCAAATTTTGAAAAGTGGCCCTGACACGTGTGGCTCAGTTGGTTGGGAGTTGTCCCCCAAACTGAGAGGTCACTGGTTCTATTCTTAGTCACAGCACATGCCCGGATTGTGGGTTTTGTCCCCAGTAGGGTTGTGTGCAAGAGGCAGCTGACCTGTGTTTCTCTTTCACATTGAGGTTCCTCTCTCTCTTTCTCCCTCCTTCCCCCTCTCTCTGGAATCAATAAAAGAAAAAATGTCTATAAATTTTAGTAAAGTGTACTTGTATGAATTAAGTTAATAAAAACGTTAGTCATTTGATTATTTGATTTGGCTTGAATGAGGAAAAGTAATAAGGTAGGCTCATTTTCTTAAGGTAATATAATTTTGCATTATCTAGTGGCTTTTAATTACCTTTATCATTGTATAATTTGCATATAAAATATATGTATTTTGTGTGTATATTTTGATGAGTTTTAACAAATTGGCAGTCCCATGGTACCACCATCACAATCTGTGGAACATCCAATACAGCAGATACTTTCCACATGCCCTTTCCCTCTTACCCTCCAACCTACCACCTCCGACCCTAGGCAGTTGCTAATCTGCTGTCTGTTACCAAAGATTAGGTTTATCTTCCTAGAGTTGCAAATATATAAAAACATAGTAAGTGTATTCTTAGATGTCTGGCTTCTTCCACTGATTGGTCTTTTTTTATGGTTGCTGTGTCCTTTTTCATGCTGTTGAGCATCCTCACAATCATTACTTTAACTCTATATCTGATAAATTGCTTGCCTCCATTTCATTTAGCTCTTCTTCTGGAGAATTCTCTTGTTCTTTCATTTGGGGCCTATATTTTTGTCTTCCTGTTTTGATGGATTCTGTGTTTGTTTCTGTGCATTAGGTAGATCTGCAAAGACTGGTGCAGTCCTATGTCACACGCTTCCTGTGACTGGCCCTGGGCAACCTGTTTGGAGCTGTTAGCTATCCACAACTTGTGCTTCTCTCTGCTGGATGTGGGTGCACGTGGGAAGGACCAAGGTGTACACTAAGGCTGGCTTTTACCAGCACTCATTCTGGGGGCAGGTCAGCAAAAGTCTCAAAGCAACCAGAAATCTGCCTCTACCTGCAGGCTATCAGTTAGGTTTAGTCACTAGAAGAGCCTCTGGCTGTACTGTTCAGCTGGGCTTGTGCTCCACATGTTGAGACAAGAGGGATTTCTAGAAAGATGGCTTCTGTGATATGGGGGGGATGACTGAGCACAGGAACCTTTGGAGCTGACCCTTCAACACTCTCCCCAGAGTCACCAGCCCCAGACTCTCCTCACATGGCTGTAGTACACTCTTCCCTGTCTCCACCAAAGCCCAGGCTAAGTGGCTACAAATGGAATTTTGTGCATTGGCCTTTTAAGAGAGTGACTGTGTCTTCTGCTGTCCTCTCTGCCAGACAGAAACCCTGCTGATTTTTACATTTGGATGTTATGAGGACACCTTTCCTGGTTCTGGTGCTCTAGGTTGGGGAGCCTGGCTTGGGGTTTAGACTTCACACTTTTCTTGAGACACCTCTCCTGGCAGCTGAGATATGCCTCCGGAACTTCAGCTGCCACTGGTGAGAGGCCAGCCAGCCCTCTTGTGCCCTGCATCTCCCTCCAGTTTCAGTGTGGCTTCTTCTGTCTGTCCTTGGTTACAAGGCTTCTCTCCAGCTAGGCTACAGTTGGTTATTCAGGATCGTTTTTAATGATTTAGCAGTGATTCCGCTTTGGTCTTGGGAAGAGGTTAGTGTAGCTTCCACCTACTCTGCTGTCATCTTGGATTTTGGGCTTAGTTATTAATCATTTTATTGGGTCTTCTCAATTGCAGAAGAACAGTTACCATTGTACCTCATAGAGTAATTATGAGGATTAAATGAAGTAAATCACTGTACAATGCTTAGCATAGTGCCTGATACATAGTGCCTATTCAATAAATATTGGCCATTCTTATGTCATTTCTTAGGAAACTTACTTTTTAATTACTCCGTCTCCTGTATCTTCAACCTCTCCCGCTCTGTTCACCTTTTCTCATAAGTACTTAAACTTACACAAATATTTTCTATCTTAAGCTAACTAACTAATCAACCAATAACTAAGAAATCTTTCATGTACTTCACATCTGTCTTCAGGTTTTGTCCTGTATCCTCTATTCATAGTCATATGTCAGCTGCGTATATTTTTCGGACCCCTTTCCCAGCTACGCATCTCATTGTGTTCTGGTTCTGCTCCCACCATCCCTCTCATCTACCCCTGATAAGGTCACTGTGGTGTGTCCAGATTCATTCTTACTGTTCTTTGACTTCAGTGCTCCCATTTCATTCTTCATAAAAGATTAAAGCAATCTTTTAATATTTTATTTATTTATTTTTAGAGCGAGGGGAAAGGAAAGAGAAAGAGAGGGAGAGAAACATCAATCAGCTGTGTTTTGCATGCCCCCAGCTGGGGACCTGGCCCGCAACCCAGGCCTGTGTCTTGACTGGGAGTCAAACCAGCGACCTTTTGGTCCACAAGCAGTGCTCAGTCCACTGAGCAGCACCAGCCAGGGCAAAGTGACCTTTTAAAAATGCATCCCTGAGCTCATCATTCTCTTGATAAAACTAGAAGATTTCTGTTGTTGATATAAAGTCTCATATCCTTAATATAGTCCACAAGGTCCCACCTAAACTGCCCCTCCTTGTCTTGTGCACATTTCTTTTTCATTCTAAGCACTTGAATCAGGTAAGTAATTTAATTTCCTTTAACAAGCATTACTCATATCAGAGCCGTTTTCATTTTGGCCCCCCCCCCCCCTTTGGATAACTGCATTTTCTACCTGTTTCCTTTGGATAGTGCCTGTCCTTTGAGGTTTCAGCTTAAATGCCATGTTCTCAGTAAAACCTCTCCTGGCTTGGTTCAGATGAAGTGCGGCCATCTGCACTTTTACTTCATATCACTCATCACCATTGTAATTAAGTAAATTAATTGGGTAATTCTTCTCTGGAATATAAACACTCTTAAGGGACAGCTATAACCATCTTGTTCATTGCTGAATCTCCAGATTCCAGAGTTATTCTGCTAGCAGGTATTCAGTAAGTATTTGTTGAAAAAAGAATTCTTATTCTTTCTAATTCTTATTCATTCAAATACCACTCATGTCTTTATTCCCTAATAGTAATTATAAAACCTATAGGTTAATTTTTAAAATCTCAAAATGTTTGGAGTTTCAGTGCTTTCTATGGAGGTTCCCCTGAAGACTGGTAACCCCTCCTTTCAGAGGACCTGGAGATGTAGTCCCAAGTGGCTGGGGCAAACATGACTTCTTTGAGATCATTTTATCTTTAAAATACATGAGCACTTTGCTTTTTTGTTTCTTAATATTTGTATGTTTGTTCATCAAACAACCAAAACCTGAAACTGGTATCATGGAGTAGAATAGACACTCTTAACGATGAAATATTTCTAATTCTTTCAACCATTCCTCATTTGGCATTGTTTCAAGACTGCTTGGTAGCCTGTTTACACTACTGCAAAAACTGTGATCCACGATTCCGTGATTATCAGTCCAAAGGTGTATTGAATAATGGGAAGAATGTAATGAGGCAAAAAGCTGGCAATGCTTGCATTTATCAGTTTTAATTTTGAAACTGTTATAGGTACAATAAAAGTAAACGTTTTAAATTGACCTACTTTTAGAAATAGGGTAAAATTACATCTGTATTTTAAGACTATATAGGCTTAAGGCTGTAGATGATGTACTGTTGCACCCTTAGTTTTAACAGTGTTCTCCAAATCAGTAAATAAATGCTAAATGAGAAACATGGTTCGTGCAGAGCGGTGGCTTCTCCACGAGATGTGCAGTTGTGTATTGTCCCACTGACAGTGAGGGTGGGCCCGGATGGGTACCAGGAACCCAGCAGCTGCACATGTGTGTGACTGCAGTTGTAGTGTAACAGACGGAATTCTGAAAAAAATCCCAATTTCAGTGAAGTAGGCTTTACTTTTTAATGTGTATTCAAGAATGGTTAGGCAAATTTTTATTTTATTTTATTATTTATTTATTTATTTTAGGCAAATTTTTTTACTTATGTACTCTTCTGTTTAATTGTTTAAAGAACTGAAATTTAGAATTCCTGGAGGTTTTCATTTGTTGTAGTTTGTGATGAATTCATGCATTACGCATTGTTTAGTACTGTATGTATTAATTATTTATGTGTGTAACAGGCAACTCAAAGTTATGTTGACGAATGTCCTATGGACGGATTTAGGACGAAAATTCAGAAAGACCCTACCTAGAAACGATGCTAATTTATGTGATGCCAGCAAGGTGCAATCAGACTCATTGCCTTCGACATCTGTTGACAGCCTAGAGACATGTCAAAAATTAGAGCCTCTTCACCAAAGCCTTAATTTATCTGAAAGGTATGTTGTTCAGTGTTGATTTTGTTCAACTTACCACATTTAGAAATAAGTCCAGTAGCCTTTAAAATAAAATTGTTGGAAATGGTCTTGAAGAAAATCTGCACATGCAGGTGTGCCCCAATTGAAAACAAATCTTAAAGCTGACAGTCTTTTTTTTTTAAATATATTTTATTGATTATGCTATTACAGTTGTCCCATTTCCCCCCCTTTATTCCCCTCTGCCCTGCACACCCCTTAAAGCTGACAATCTTAATTTACAAAATTAATGGTACTTCTATACTTGATTAAGTAG
>VMDR010027027.1:0-13736 GCA_007922815.1 Macrotus californicus
GGAACAGAATCACAGAAATGGAGATCACATGGAGGGTTATCATCAGGGGGGTGGGTGGGGAGAGAGGGGGAAAACATACAGGGAATAAGAAGCATAAGTGGTACATAGAAGATAGGGGGAGATTAAGAATAGTATAGGAAATGTAGAAGCCAAAGAACTTATATATATGACCCATGGACATCAACTAAAGAGGGGGAATGTGGGTGGGAAGGAGTGTTCAGGGCAGAGGGGACTAAAGGGGGGAAAATGGGACAACTGTAATAGCATAATCAATAAAATATATTTTTAAAAAGAAAACAAAAAAACAAACAAACAAACAAAAAATATATATATATATATATTGGTAGCTTAGACTTTTCTCTTGAGCTTCCAACTCCCACATCTACTACTTGGGAATCTCCACTTGGAGGTACCACACATGCTACCAATTGTCCAAACTGACCTGGATTCATCATTTCTCACCTGAAACCTACTGTTCTTTTGTGTTCTCCAATGGTAATGTCAGTGTCTTAGCAAGGTGCCTGGTTGTGATCAACATCTTTCCTTCTTAATCACTTGCTAATCAATCATTATTTCCTACTGAATCTATACCCAGATTCACTTTCTCCATTGTCACTGCCACTCTTCTTTTCCAGGCCACCATTTTCGCTAACTTGAACAACTTAGTCTCCATGCTTTTGGGCTCTTGACCATATGGACCATCTCCAGGCTTCCCATAGCAGCATAATTGCAGGGGAAAAGGAAGAAGCTCAGTAACCTTACTCCTACCCACCAACACTTTGATTGGCAGACTATTGAGCATGTGATTTAGATCTATCTAATCATGACCCTGGTCTTGAGTAGTGTGACCAGAAGATTTCCTGGAAAGCCTGGATTGTTTGGGAAGCTCATGAAATCACTCAAGTCTGGGTGTAAAGCCATCCTCAGCAATCACCTGACTAATCTCTATGTTCTCAACTGGCAAAATTAGAGGTGAGTGGTTTGATCAAGGCTACACAGCCAGTGAGTAGCCCCTTCCATATTCCATTTTGTCTCCATGAGGCCATCACAGATTTTTGGAGCTGTCACTTCAGATGGGGAGAGTGGACTGCTCGTCAGCCTTCATGGGATGATAATTATCTTTCTATCTCTTTTTCACTTAATCAAGCATAGATCATCCTGGAAGGAAGGAAGCGAGACAGTTCCTTCTCTTCCTACACAGGCCTATATTTAACCTAATATGTTTATCTGAGTGGCTAGGTTCCATGGAGATTGGTGCCATAGAAATAAAGAGAACAAACAATTCAGGCAATGGCACAAGCATGCAAAGGAAGCTAGAGAGAGAGAAGAGTAAAGACACAAAATAAGAGCAAGCAATATAAATCAAAAGTAAAAGAACAAGAGAGTGAGTGTGTTAGAACCTCGAGGGTGAAGTGTAGAACAGACAGACCATGAGGCAGGCTGGGTCCTTGGCAACTCTTTTCCCTCCCAGGTGCCTGAGCAGCCCATCGCAGTCCTAGTCACTCCTCAGGGGGAAATGGCAGTCTGCCTTGCAGCATCTTCACAGCCCTCGAACCGTTCATCAGCGATGAGGGCAATCTCAGAGGAGAAGTGGACCCACAATATATTCCAAACTAGCACAAGATGTTGCATTAAATAGGAGAATGTCAAAGTAAGAATTAAGATTTTATTTTCAAACACAAAGTATAATAAGCACCTGAACCACAGAAACAAAGAAGAGTAGTTAACAGTTGAAATTATTTTATTCTCAAATGAATTATTTTATTCCTATTTTATAGGTCCAAGTTTCAAATTATAAATTTAAGATTTGTGTTTAGCACATATGTACACATGAAAGCAAAACCGATTTTCTTTTCAATTAACTCCCAATCACAGAAGGAGGTATCTATAATAATACAATTTATTTAGTCTACTGAAAGTCAAAAAGCAAAACCAAAGATTCTTGCTTGGCTTTTTCTTACTAAATTTGACCAAAATTAAGGATTTGACCCTCCACAGAGTCTTATTTTATAAAATATGTCTCAAATCAAATATGCCAATTTTTTGCTGGCTTCTTCATTCAAACATGAATCATTATAGGAATGGGAGAAGTGTGAGGATAAAGAGAAAACATTTTAAGCAGCAAACAAAGTCCCATTCAGAAATCAAGTAAACCTGTCTTAAATAAAAAGGCCCTCTGAATCAGCATAGTAGATGAATGGTCAATAAAAACTTCACCAATTGGAAGGCTCATTGCAACATACCTAGTTGTAATTCAGATAAAAAATCTTATGAATTCCTAATAATACCTTCACTTTTTCTAGTGTCTACTATATGCAGGCACTATATTAAGTATCATAGATCGCTGCTTGATCCTCCCTACAAACCCTGTTTTACTGACAAGGACTCAAGACTCAGTGACAGAGCACCAGGAAATTGTGCAGCTGGAATTTGAGCGCCAGCGGGCCGACTCCAGAACTTGTAACCATTACAACTTACCCCTTATCCCTGAAATATTCTATGCCCATTGTAAGTGATATATAACTTCTTTTGCCCATAAATGGGGTGCTGATCAGTTATATTGCCTGATAACCACAAAATAAACAAGTTCCATTGTTCCAAAGAAAATAAATATTTTTGAAAGCTTAAAATTTAACTGTAGGATGGGAGAGGGAAAGACTGTAAAAGTGGGAAATAACTATATAAAGGACAAGGAAAGCATTCTGTTAGGTCTTAGTCTTTCTGACTCAATGCCAGTAATGTTTAAGCACAGCTTTTTGATAAGAAATTCTTCCACATCTGTCCTCTGGATACTGGCATGGTACTTGGAGCAGAGGGGAGAGGCCTGGAGGCAGTGCAGGGGAGGCTGCATTCCCCCCAGTAAAGGGTAAACAAGCTAGTGAGCCAGGCAGTGTCATGTTGACCCAGTAACCAAGCTAGTGCAGAGCATGAGGACAGATTCCCTGCCCCAGGGCAGAGATGCAGCAGGGGAAGTCCTTGCATGGAGTCTGGACAAGCTAATGAAATGTTTGGATGTAAGGGAAAAGCCCTCCTGCCCCTTCCAGTTCCTGGCTTAAGGGGAGACCATAGGACACAGAGGCATGGTTGTACCTAAATGTTAATATGATGGTAGGGGGAGGTGTGGACTTGCCAGTCTAGCCTGGAAGAAAGATAGGATTGGCTGGGGAGCAGGACCGTTCCAGAGCACATGGAAGCTTGCTCTGGGAGATTTAAACAGAGGGAGGGCAGAGACTTGTGCTTCTCTTCCTCTGGGTTCCATGGCACAGACATACAGGCCAAAGTGTTTGTGGATCTGTGGGCTCTGGAAGCCATGTAGCCAAGTGGCAGGCCCTGAGGTCCTGGCATGGGAAATGGTGGTGGTGGCTGGCAGCATGGGCCATGGGTGCAGACTCCAAAAAGGAGCCTGAGGCCTGACAGTGAGGGTGAAGGAAGCTGAGCAGCTTGAAGGATGACTCAGTGACCACCTGCAGTTTCCCAAGTGATGGTATTTTTATAAGAGGGAAGGAACTCTGGACTCAGCCTTGGACTGATCTGGCAGAGGGTGGCGGGGTTTTTCTCTAGGTGTTCTGGAGGGGACGTGCTCTCAGGCAGAAGCCTGCCATTCTTCCAAAAGTGTGTAGCTTTTGAATAAAAGACTTCTTTCCTTTTTCACCAAACCTCCGCCTCCAGCAGCAGGCAGCAGAACTTCATTTCTGTTCAGTAGCACTCTCCCTAGGAATAGAACCAAAGACTACAGATATTTGCATATAAATTAAATACATAAACAGAAGTTCACTATGTCAGCCATTGTCCATTCTCTAAACCAAATGGCCTCTCATTATGCAATTGAGAGGGGGTATGGACAGTTACAGGATTAAAGTTTTCACGGTTGAGTCTATATCCTTTCCATGGATGACAACTAACGTTGACTGTATGTCGAGAGTACTTGAATAGACCTTCCCCCATCACATCAGGGAGTTAGATCTTAAGTTACAACCAGCAGCTTGCCTTGGCTTTGCCTATAATGAAGTCTGCTACTTGTAATGCCAAACAATTAGTGTTTTGATAACCTTGTCAAAATATGGTTCTTATATAGGGTAGGTAAAAAAATGCTAAATAAATTATGATAGTAGCTACTATTCTTTGAACACAAATCATGTGCTGTGTGCCATGTATTTCACAAAAATCTCTAAATCTCTTAGGAATCATGCAAGAAAAGCAATAAAAATTAACTGACTTGCTCAAGACTAAATGTCTGAGACAGCAGGCATTTAAAGCCAATCATGCTAGTGCCAAAGTTCTCTTATTACAGCTATAGAAAATAGGAAGGGATGGGGAGACAGAGGGAAAAAAGAGAGAGAGGTAAGGAAAAAAATCTAAACACTTTTTTTGAACTTGTACAACATTGGAATTCTACCTCTGACATGCTGATACTTCATGACAACAGTTATAAGGAGAAGAAATTATAATTTAAGAGTTTTCAGATAATCAAATTGTCTGCATTGCATGCAAAACATTGATCAGACATGCCTTTTCAAAAGGCAAATAAGGGTAAGCAGTGCTGAAGCTATTAATTCTCAAGATTGCTGCCTTTGTTATTTGCTTCATTGTCCTTCACCCTGCTTCGTCTAAAAATACAAAATTAACATGAGAGAAAATTAGTTTTTAGGACCAGTTATTTTTTGAAAAGCCATCAGAAAAAAATGGCAATAAAGGATACAGTTTCTAGAAAGTTCCCTCCCCCTTTCCACCTTTACATCTGCCTCACAGTGTGTATATGTGGCTCTACCTTGACATGTCCCATTGACCAACCATTAATCATGAAATCCAAAGACCAAGAGATAAACTCTTGAAAAGGAGGCAACCTAAGGAAAAAAAAACAAATAGACTTTTTGTATATTCCAAAGTGGTTTTCTTTTTATAAAATTGTTTCTGCCTGTTTCTCTTTTCAATGGGCAATTAGTAACTTTTAGGAAAATAAATGTGAGCAGATTCGGTCAAGTGACTTCGAGGAAGAGAAGGCTTTGGCATCTGCGACGAGTGCATTAGAATAGAATCTCTCCAGGAGAAGGTTATCTGTGTTCCTGCCTTCATGAAAAGACATTTAAATAAAAGTACTGGTTTACTTTTTACTGATCTCTGTACATTAAAAGGCATCTCAAAGAGAAGTGTGATGTGAATAACAGAATCATGGACTGTTTGTACAGATGCAAAACCTCATAGGTGATGTGTGCTGATTTGAGGTGACTACAAGCTATTTAAGGAAATTTGTAACCTAGGGTTTCTCATCCCACTATCTATCTTACAAAAATTCAGCACCCCAATGTGGAGACATTACCATAGTCTCCCACAAATTTCTAAAACAGTTTCTCTGTGTGCGTGTGTGTTTACACTTTCTCTCTCCACATATATATGTACAAGGTGTATATATATATATATGGCTTTGTACATATATATACCATATATATAAGCTACAGGCTGAGTTTAAGAGAATGTGTGGTGTGATTGTCATGGGAGGTAAAGTGGGAGAGAGGGAGAGGGAACTTACAACTTAGGGTGACTTTTTTGAAGTCTTAAAACATCTAACATTCAAACTTGGGATTTCCTTTACGTGGCAATGGTGCTGGTCTTGGGCACCAAATTTCATCATACACTACCATAATAGGAATACATGGGTCTCCAGAACGAAAACTAGAATTCACTGGCTAGCTGAGGGATATATTTGAGAAATTATATCATCTAGATCTGCTCAAACTCCAAAATTTTAAACTCTTCTGGAGAGAGTCTCCCACTCCCTGACTCTAATTAACTGCTGCTTTTAGATTTGAAACCTGATCTTAGGCACTTGAAACTTTTATCTCCCTCAAAGCTTTCCTTTCTTACCCAGTCTGTACTCAAACTTTCTTATCTCTACTATTCTCTTCTTTTGAATTTACAATTCACCTGCACTAGGATGCTCTCTTTAGCAATTTATAAAGTAGAGGTAGATTCTTTACAGTAGGGATCACATTTTGCAAATATTAAACTAATGCATTTTAACTTTTTTCTTAAATATGATTGCTTTGTGGCCTTTTCCCCTATGAGGCCAAATGTGAGGTTTAAGTCCCAGGCAAAATTAGATGCTTAAAGAGCAGACCAGAGAGAAGATTTTCCAAATTCCTTTAGTTTATTGTCTCCCCTAAGGACTTTGTCCCTTTCTCCCATCAGGCTGGAACCTGAGACTTCCTGCCTTATGGAAATACAGGGACATCAAGCCAAGGAAGTAAAAGACAAGCCTTGTCCAGCCAGTCCTAGAGTGTTTCAGGAAGAAGGGAGACACATAAAGGGGAATAGAGGGGTGGAGGTAGAGTCAGCCATGGGTATTCCATTCACTCTCTTCAGATTTCTGCCTAGAAAAAAAGAGGAATGTTAGATACATTGAAAAAAATTCTGAAAATAAAGGATTTTGTCCTAATACATGTTTGGACTCCTGGAAGACCTCATTTCACATACCATCCCTGCCCACCTCGCCACAATCCTCTCTTCTTGAGGGATGGGGGAGATCATCCATGGTTGAGAGCCACAGCTTTAGACTCTTATCAAGCCAAGAAAAAGACTGGACAAGTCACATTTGTGGAATATACTTCAGCCACGAGGGTTAGCAATATGAACAGCAGCCAGGAAAATGAGGGATATCACCATGGAGACAAAGAAACCAGAAGATTTGAGGACCACATATTCCCAGTCACCAGGAGATCATACAAGCCACACACCTGCCCAGACCTCCAGGTGCCATGTTGGAGAGGGGAAGGTGGTGACTAAGACAGCCCTCAGCTGGAGTAAACTTCAGACAGGGTCTCCTCGGCTTGAGGTCCTGACTTCCCTTTTCTTATAGTATTTACTTTAGAAAACTTAACATTGTAAATTCTTTCTCTGTTTCTTTGAGATATTTGTAAAAAGCCTCTTGCCAGTTTTGAAACCCAGAAATGTCTTTTTCAAGGATTTAAGAGCCATCTCTTTGAAATGTAAGCATCAGGGGACATAGCATCCCTATTTCCTGGTGTCTGTGAGCCTAACTTCAGCAGGCACCTGGCTGCAAGTTGTACAACTACCAACACTCACAAAGACATGAGAAAATTTACTTTTTCTTTAGTAAATCCAATTAGCAAACACATGACCTGCCTCTGTTCTCCCTCTCACCTAAGTGCTTAAAAATCCTTCCAATCTTTGTTTCAGTGGAATTGAGTTGAGACTGAGTTCTGGCCTCTCTCTTGCATTGCAATAGCCTGAAATAAAGTTTTCCTCTCCAGTTTAACTTGTCCAGGCAATTTTGCTTTGACAATTGCAGAAAGAAATAGAAAAAATATCTCTAACATGCTTTTTTTATCTTAAAGATATTGAATATAGTCTAAGAGAACTATTAAAAATTCATCACATAAAACTAAGGTAACCATACTGAAATAAAAACATTTGTTTTATTCAGCTTTCACTGGGTAACAACAAGTGAAGCCTGAAAGAGTGTACAGAGCAGCTTTACATGCAGTAGTCAACATTTTTGCTGCATATCTGACCCTTAGATTCCCTTTTTACCATTCACCACATGAACCCTAGTTCTCAACATTCTTCCCTGCAATATCAGTGTCTACCTGAATATTAGAAGTTTTTAGAGAACAAGAACCACATCTTAGGATCCCTTCCCCACCCTTATCTATCGCACAACTGGACATAAAGTAGATACTCAAGTATTTGATGAACCCATTCATCAAATGTATTAAGTGAACTTATATCATCAATGTGCTAAATGCTAAGACAAAAGAGAAATGTGAATCATGGTCCTGATTTTCAGGTACTTACAAACTAACTGAGAAGAAAAGACATATGAAAATGCATAAATTACAAAATTAAGGCATCATTTGATTGAATTATTCAAAATAATATTTGAGAAGTTCAGAAAAACAAGTAGAACAGGAATGGAAAATACAGAACTTGCACTAGAACTTTTTAAAATTTTGTTTAAAAACAACCAAACTCACCCTGGCTGGTGTGGCTCCGTCAGTTGTAGCATCGTTTCATAAGTCTGGGGTTTGATTCCTGATCAGGGCACATGCCTCGGTTGTGGGTTTGCTCCCGGGTCAGGGCGTGTGTAGGAGACAACCAATCAATGTTTCTCTCACATTGATGTTTCTCTCTCTCTCCCCCTCCCTCTCTCTCTGGAATGTAAAATAAGAAATAAAAAGCAAGCTCACACAAAAGTAGAAGATACAACAAACTGTCTGGTAACCCACGTATCCATCACTTAGCTTCCACACCTATCATTATTTTCCCCTATTGTTTTAAGTATCCCCCTTTGAAATGGACTTTGAAGGATAGGCAACATTTATTATTTTTTAAACAAGATTTTACTTCTTTATTGTTGTTCAATTACAGTTGTGTGCATTTTCCCCTCATCACTCCCCCGACCCCAGCCAATCCCACCTCCCTCCCTTGCTCCCACCCTTCCCCTTGTAGTTCACAAATCCAACCTCTAGGGTTTTCTTAGATTAGTTGGTTCTGAAAATAGTCTGTACATCTCAGCTTTGCTATTTCATTTTCACTCCAGTTGTCCAAATGTACAAAGAACCATCTCCTATTTCTGGTGCCACAATGACTCACAACTGTGTGTCACCTTCATGAAGTGGGCTCAGGTGCCTCTATTGATCTTCAACTCAGTCTGTCCTCCACAATTTACATATTTCTAATTCTGAAAGGCTGGATGCCAGATCATTTCATATGTACTAATTTTCCTTCTGTTACTGAATACCAGAAACAAAAGTGTAGCCATCAGGTAAGGAAATGGCATACTATTTATATGCTAGCCATAAATCTTGTTTTGAACATAGCAAAGACCAGTTTCTATGAATCTTATCAACCTCCTGTAACCTCCCTCCCACTCCCAAATTTTCCATTAAATAATCAAATCAGTGAAGTGAGATTGGTTGGGTAGGAATAAACTACTAACCCAATGACTTCTTAGGAGAGGCGCCTCCCCTTATTCACCCACAATCTTGAGACTGACACTTCAGATAAAATCTTTTTTCTCTCTCTCTTTCCCCATGCAGGAAAAAAAGCCCATCCTTGGGATTTACAACAGAGTAAAATAAATTATCAGGGGAAAGATTTGATTTGAAAATGGTAATTCATTCTAGATGAACAAATGTTTCTAATAATTTAAATAGAAGTCATCATCCTTTCAAGAAATTAAAGATAAAAGCAATCAGAGTGAGAAGTAAAATGTTTTTACTGGTAAAGATTAATGAATAAATAAATCCAGCTCACAAAACAATAAGCTCTTACAGCAATGTCAAATACAACATCTGTAATTGAAATAGGGTGATTTCTCACCCCGCAAAGGCAAGGTGCTGCAAAGACCAGAGAGATAACCTTAGTGTTGGGGTGGTCAGGGAGGTCTGCTGGTCTTGTGACAATCAGGGAAGTTAGCTAGCTGCAATGGGTAGTGCAGCTCATAATTAATATAAATGGAGATATTTACAGGGTGACCAAAGAGTGACAGACATATGGAGAGATGGAGAGACAGAAAAAATAAACCTCTAAGAATAGGGGTTTGTGTGAGCCTCTTCTTAAGATGTATTTATTTTCTCTCTGACTTCTATGTAGGCATTCTTCAGACCTGCTGTGATCTTCTGAGTGAGATTTAGGACCATATGTCTATTGACAGACAGAAAAACAAACAGACAACAGCAAAGATAACAGAAACACTTGCACTCTTCCAAGGAAGAACTGTGAACATACCTGGTTTGCTATTTGCCGTCCTCACAGAAGGAGTGAAGAGACTCACCTAGGAAAACCAGTGAGAGATTAACATCACTGGGTTGGCATTTCTCCTCTGGGCAGGCAGGCATCAGCAATATCCACCCACAGGCAGCTCTGTCTCTTGTGATCTATCTCCTGCTTCTTGTGCTATGAATCAGCAAAACCACCATTCCTTAGTGTCTCCCATTCCCCATGCATTAACCAGAGGCCTATGCCTCCCCCATTAGAGTCCAATTTCAGCTTCTTGTCTATTATATTTACATCATTCATAGAACAGATACTTTTGTCCTATTTGGCCCTTTCTGTCTACTGTCAATTTGTTCAGAAACCAAAAGAGAGATTTTACTAATTAGACTTCAAATCTCCAATATTTAGAGTTAAGTCTTCATTTTCTTCTTCTTGCAAATAACTGTGCATTTTCTCCCTTCCTAAGGACTATTTCCAGGATTTGAATCCCCCCTTACTACCCCCAAATGTAAAACCAGACAGGTAAGCTTTTTGTTCAATCACTCAGTCAGCTTATGTCAAACTCTGTGCTGAATTTATTACTGGGGTCCACAGATGGGCTGTATGGGCCCATGAATCTCTTAAATGCAGGAGCACATGTAGTTTTTTCTAGAAAATGAGACAAAACTTTTCACTGATTCCCAAAGACTTTCATAACACACAAAAATATTCTAATCAGACACTCAGACAAGTAAAGAGCCAATTGCAGTGTAGGGCCAAGGTTCCCATACTTTGTCTTCAGTGTCTCACTAATGTTTTCATGTGCTTGTAGGTTAAAATAACATCTAATAGTTGGACTTATTAAGTAACTAAGCCCAAGTAACTTAATACAGTAGTCCATGTGATTGATAGCCAACAGCTGTCTCTGTGGTACCCTCAAGATTTTAAAATGTCCCAGAGTGCCCCTTGTGGATATTCTGAAGCACCGCAGGCCACCTCAGTGCAGTTTGGGAAGCTCAGATACAGTGCAATAAACATGATGACAGGAGGAAGATGAGGGTGTTCAAAACTCTGGGAGAGTCTGAAATAGGCTTGGGTGCCAGGGAAGGCGACCTGAAGGATGTGCTGTCTAAAGTATAGAGGACAGTTCAGAATTTAAGATGAAGAGGGGCTTGTGAAGGGGACAGGTATTCCATGGAAAGAAATGTGCTGGACCTGGAGTGGGAGGGTTCGGTTTGACAGGAATGACAAGTGCAAAGGTGGGAGGACAATATGTGGTGAGAGAAGAGGCTGCAGGGTAGGCCTGGCCCAGTGTGTGCAAGACCTTTCAACTGTGCTAAACAATTCAGACTGTATCTCTTGTTCAGAGGGTCCTCTAAGATGGTCTGCAAAGTGCAGTGACACTATATGATTGAGTGATTGAGCGTGCAAGCTGTCCCTGGCTGCCAGGCAGAACATGGACTCAGAGCAGCAAAACTAAAGGCAGCAAGACTAGTTAGTTTTTAAGTACTTCAAGTAAAATGTAATAATAAACAGGGCAATGCAAAAAGGAGGTGAGGAAAGGATGATTACTCACTCACTCTTCCTCTTCCCTGTCTTGAAACAATTCTGCTAACAATGACAATTAAAATTCCCTGGGTGGAGCCTCACTTAGTACTAGGCCTAGGCCAAAGATTTTACAGACATTATCACCAGTTCCTACAACCATGTGAAATACTATTATTATCTCTATTTACTGATTAGGAAATTAAAGCTGAGAGGGTTTTTTGAATTATCCTAGTAACAGTTTTAGAAAATGATGATGCCAGGATTTAAACAGAATTTGCTTGATTTCAAAATTCATTTGCATTCCAATACACTACACTGTCTCTCAATACTATTCCTTATATGCTAATTGAAATCCACTGGGATATAAGATGAATTAAGGCAAGATTTCAGTCTGCTTTGGTCACAACTAGTGTCCAGAATAGTGTCTGGCACATAGCAGGCACTTGATAGAGAGGAGGTGAATAAATGAGTGTTTCTGATTCCTCCCCTGGTGAACTGAGCTTTAAATAGAGAGCATGTTGCTCAACCAATCCCAACTCCTAATTTAGAATCCTCTTCTAGCTTTTGCTGATTTTCCTGAAGACATAGTCCTCACCATCCTACCCAAGAGACAGACTTCTAAATACTTCCTCCTGAGGTGACACTTTGACTTCTGCTATTGGGACCTTCCCTGGGTTCCCCAATCTATTACTATCATAATTTTGTTCAAGTTTTTCCTTTATTACCTCTGGCTTAAAATTTATTTGTTGCCCATAAAATGTACAAATTAGAATGGGTCAGAATCTTCCAAAAATCATATGTAATACTATAGACCAATCCTCTTCATAATTTCAAACTGCTGTTTCTAACACTGAAAAGCTAAAGAAGTACTGCCTCCTGGTTCAGAACACTCACTCTGGAGGGGAGGAGAGCAAGGCCAGCCTCTGAAGAGCAATGTCCTTCTGCAAGTCATTAGCGTTTGTAGACCAGTGACCTAGCTCTTGCAGGCCAAGGAAAAATTAGAGGTAATTAATTTGTGGCTATTCTACTACTAAAATAGTTAAATATGGGAGTTCCAGCCAATATAGAGTCATAGGTAGATATGCTTTGCTTCCTCATACAACCAAAAGAAGGATAACAACCAATATAAAAACAAAAAACAACCAGAACTGCCAGAAAATCAACCTGCATGGAAGTCTGACAACCAAGAAATTAAAGAGGAAACATTCATCCAGACTGGTAGGAGGAGCAGAGATAGGCAGCCAGGATAAGAGGAAGCACAGCAAGGCTATGGCTGGCAGCAGATCAGGGTGGGTGAGGCAGTGGCTAGCATACCTGTATATCCCACATTCTAGTGTGGATAAGCTGGGAGGAACAACTGGAGAGCAAGACAAACCATGCAACCCAGGGTTCCAATGCAGGAAAATAAAGCCTCAAAACCTCTGGCTGTTAAAATCTATGGGGGCTGTGGCAGCAGGAGAAATGCCCAGCCTCACAGAAGAGTCCATTGGAAAGTCCCATGGGATCCTAGAATGTACACAAGCCTACCTACCAGGGAATCAGCACCTGAAAGGGCCCAATCCACTTGTGGGAAGCAAGGGAAATGACTGAAAGCAGATAAAAGCCACATAAGCAGCATCGATCCCTCTCTGACCACTCCTCTACATGCAGCGTCACAACTCAGCAAAGTAGGTTGCCCCACCCTGGCTAATACCTAAGACTCTACCCCTTACAATATAACAGGTGTGCAGAGACAAAGAAATATGATCCAAATGAAAGAAAAGATCAAAGCTCCACAAAAAGAACTAAGTGTTGAGGAGACAGCCAACCTATCAGATGCAGAGTTCAAAACACTGGCAATAAGGATGTTCACAGAAATGATTGAGTTCAGTTGCAAAATGAAGGAAGAAATGAAGGCTATACAAAGTGAAATAAAGGAAAATATATAAGGAACCAATAGAAAAGTGAAGGAAACCAGTACTCAAATCAACAGTTTGGAACAAAAGGAAGAAATAAACATTCAACCAGAACAAAATGAAGAAATAAGAATTCAAAAAAATGAGGACAGGGTTAGGAACCTCTGGGACAACTTTAAATATTCCAACATCTGAATCATAGGGGTGCCAGAAGGAGAAGAGGAAGAGCAAAAAATGGAAAATTTATTTGAAAACATAATGAAGGAGAACTTCCCCAATCTGGCAAAGGAAATAGACTTCCAGGGAGTCCAGGAAGCTCAGAGAGTCCCAAAGAAGTTGGACCCAAGGAGGAACACACCAAGGCACATCATAATTACATTAACCAAGATGAAAGATAAAGAGAGAATCTTAAAAGAAACAAGAGAAAAGGAGACACTAACCTACAAAGGAGTGCCCATAAGACTATGAGATGATTTCTCAAATGAAACCTTGCAGGCAAGAAGGAGCTGGCAAGAAGTATTCCAAGTCATGAAAGGCAAGGACCTACAACCAGGATTACTCTATCCAGCCAAGATATCA
>VMDR010027028.1:0-13755 GCA_007922815.1 Macrotus californicus
AGTGTTGTTGATATCTGGGTTATTCCACGCAGTATTGCCCCACACCAAGTACCTAACACTTTTATCAAGAGTGTTGAGGGCATGGCAATTTTTTAAAAGATTTCTCCAATAAATTTCAGGTTTTCTCCTCCAAACTATTGACCTTACCAGAAAGTGTCAGTGGACAGTCGCATATATTTTAGAAACAAGTCATGTTGTATCTTTTTTACATTTGTATCACCCTTTCTCAGGTCCCATAAGACACTGGATTGTTGTTTTGCAAGAAAAAATACAAAGATGACTATGTGCTTCTTTATCATCAAATGCATACCCATCTGCTCTATTTCCATGTTTTCCTATAGACACACTAAACTTTTTGCTTCAATGCTGAATTATACTGTAATCTTTTAGAAGATATTTTAAAAAGCAGTTAAACTCAACATATGTACTATTAACCAGGCATTTAACGCAACTGAAGAGATGAAAATATGAGAGCTAGGACTGAGCTCTAGAATGTTTAGGCAAGGCCAGGTGGACTGTGACTGTGATTTACAATCACAGATTGTAAAATGCATCCTAACGTCAAAGATGTTAAAATGTAAAAAAAAAAAAAGGTGTCTTTAAATTGGTGAAATATGGTAATTTTGAACTAATAACTTTTGAGAGTAAGCTGTCATTGTATCTGAATAATTTAGAGACATATAAGATTGTGTTTTATAAATTAATAATAATTAATTAATATTTATTCCTAGGAGAAGCACTAAGCTTATTTAATGCACCTGAATTAAATCTATTGAATTTAAAGGAGTATCTGCATGGGGACTGCAGCATCTCATTTACTAATTCAGCCAGCCCGCCACAGAGTTTACGAAATATCTGAGTGAATTACTTTATAGAACTACTTATTCCCAAGAAAGAGTGAACCTAGTTCTCTGTAACAAACACTCAGCACTTATCTCGTGTAAGGCATTACCCAATGCGATGAGTAATAGTTGTAGCTAAGAGTTACCTAACCTTAAAGGAAACCTTTTAAGTTAGGTAACTCTTAGCTTCCCCATTTATAATACTAGGCAACAAGGGCACAAAGCAGTTAGTGAAAGTTGGGGCCAGGACTCAAGCCCCTAAGTCTGGCCCAAGAGTCTGAGCTTTTAACATATGCTATGCTCCTCAAAAGTAAAGTTATTTTGGCTACACTTTTGGTTTTCAAAGGATCTTGTAGCTGATTATCAAAATAATCCATAAAACTTTCCAGATCATAAAAACACATAATGGGGATGGGTTAAAACCAGGACTCTGAATTTAAACAAACAAACCGATCGGGTTGGTCAAGGTCTGGAATCTGAGTGAAAGCAACCGAAGAGAGTGTGACCCAATCGGAGTCTTTATCAAGTCTTAGTAACGAGTGCCCTTGGCAAACAAACATAATCGGAACGAAAACTACTTTTCCAGTACCACTGAAAGGAAAAATGTTGGCCGGGACTGTGGAAATGTGGTGACTAGTAATGATTCAGTCAAAAGGGAAATATAAACTGGGGCTTACATAGACTTCAGATGCCAAACAAAACTATTACAGTGAAATTCTAGGAGACCAAATGTAAACCAAAACTGTGCAGTTTCCCTACTATTGTATGTACACACAAAGGTGAACCTGAATCAACAGTGCGGACAAAGCAAGTAATGACACCAGCTGTTTCTCAGAATGAAATCCTAGTAAATACGAAACTGGGTTTGTCAAAAATGAAGTGTGTCGAGTAGATGCATATTCTCTTGCTAGAGAATTTAAATAGTAGATACTTCCTTACCGAAAATACAGAGCAGAAAATATATATTGGTCGAATATAAATGAATCTTAGACTTCTCGGAAGACCTTTGTTAAGAAACACAATGGATGAAATATTCAGTAGGACATTTTACATGTCATAAAAAGATGCCGTTTTATTTCATAGGAAATTGAGTTTCCCATGAGTGAAATGGCTTGCCGGGTCATTATTTGACTCAGTCGTTCGGTTCTAAGAAACTTGAAAGCAAAGTGCACATAATGGCTGCCAAGTAAAGGTGGAAAAAAAAAGAATAGAAAAAGAAAATTTGGAATGATGACGTAAATCAAAAACCAAAGATCTTATTTTACCAAAATGTTTAAAGTAAGGCATAGCTTATTCACATATAACAGTGCTGCTTTTTAAGAATCCCTGCATTATTTAGGAAGAAAATACTATGGAACATTAGAGGATAATCCATTCTGACTGGAAGATGAAATTACACAAATTTTACATGTATTTTAAAAATACTTAGTACTCAAAGGGTACAAACTGTCAGTGACAAGATGAGTAAGTCCTGGGGACGTGATGCACAAAGATTGTTAACTGCAGGTAACGATGCTGAGTTTTGTTTTTGAAACTTGCTAAGAGAGGAAATGTTAAAAGTTGTCATCAGAAAAAAATATTTTGTAACTATGTTTGGTGATGGGCGTAAACTAAACTTACTGTGGTAATCATGTACAATGTATACGTACATCAAAGCATGATGTTGTACACCTAAAGCCGACACAGTGTTATATGCCATTTATATCTCAATTAAAATGATTTTTCTAAATATTGGAAGTGCATCTTTTTAAAAATTAAGTTAAATTAAAATTTTTAATTGTGTTTTTTTCCAACACCATTTATTCTCCCTATATGCTCATGGACTAAAATGTAAAAGACTATATTATTACAATTATATAGACATTATGTACAATGTTTGGGAAATCTAACATATGAGTTAACATATTTATCTGGATTTTTACTTTTCACCAAATGAATACAAGGAATTATATCCCTTCTATTCCTATCTGAATAGTGTGTATTTATTTGAGTTCTGAATACATGAGAAATATGCAAATCAGTAAGTGTGGGACCTTGAAGTGTTTGACATGTGCTTTACATGCATCCTGTCTCTCGGGACAGTTAGTCATCTATTCAGTTTGTGAAATCACTCACTCCGCCGCACACCTCTTGAAGTGTCTGCTTAGCCCCTCTTCTCTCAGGACTGACACCCGCAGTTGCAGCGGGCTGTCTGTGGCTACATTTGTTTGGCTTCCTTCTAATTCTCTGCAGAGGTAATTAGGTCAAAGACTGGACATCTGACCTAACCCAGACCTGCCCGTTTCTTAAGGGAGGTGGGAACTGGGCCTCTAGGAGGGCCAGCTCGTGTCTGTGTGGGACCAGAACTGCACTGTGCTAATAGTGTGCTATGTGATGGAGCAGAGCCAGCTTTGAGAGGGAGGATGGGGAGGACTCTTACCAGGTTCCTAAAGTCATTTATCTCCTGATCCCTGATTCCTTTTGTGTTCCAGCTACATTGCTGTCCTTAGTTTTAGAAAATACCATCTATGTAATATCTATCTATCTATCATCTATTCTCTATCTATCATCTACTTACTTCTGTCCCTATTTATAAATATCTACATATAAATTTATCATTCACTCATTCATGTATTTTTTGATTTTTTGATTAAGCTGACTCAAGTTGTTCAATATTTGTTATCTAGCGCCCCTCCAAACCAGGGCATCATATAATACAATTCCTATTCCTCTTATGTTTCAGTTTATAAATTCAAAGTAATTCAACATTTCCAATCATTGTCACATTTACTCAATTCTCACTAAATTTTCCCAGTGTTTTGTGTGCCACTCTTTAGGAAATATCCTTAACTACTTTTATCTCCCTGAAATATGACCAGAGTAAATGTACCTGAGGCTCTATTTATATTTGCTCCTGACATGGAAGATAGGGCTGGAGTAGTCACAATGCTTTGCCAGAAATCCTGTGTTAAGACGGGTGCAAGAAAATTAAGTTGTCAGAGACTTTACCTTACTTGAAAACTAAAAAATTAGTCTGTCACAGTTTCATGGATGCTCGTGGAAGACACAAGAGTTTTGGGACAGAGAGAAAAGATGTTATTACTCACGGCACTATCAATAGCCAGAGTGTCAAAATTACTTTGCAACAGTTCTCTGAGACACAATTCCCATAAGAAAACATAAAAAGGGTCAAGTGACACCTGCACTTACAGTGGGTTCCATTGTCAGGGAGAAACCTCGAATTTAGTGAAACCCTCTATTATGAACAATACGCATGCCTACTTTTCTTTTTTTTATCCTCACCCGAGGACACGCTTATTGATTTTAGAGAGAGGGAAGGGAGAAAGAGAGGGAGAGAAACATCGACTGGTTGCCTCTCTCAAGCACCTCAACCGGGGACCAAACCTGCAACCTAGGCATGTGCCCTGACCAAGAATCAAACTGAGACCTCCCAGTTCACAGGACGATGCTCCAGCCAACAGAGCCACACTGGCCAGGGCAAGCACGCCTCCTTTTTACTCTACTGACAAACACTATCTCTATTTTCCAAGGCTGTTGGCTGAACAAATATCCATGGTAGTTCAGAACCAGGGTAATCTTTTCTCAACAAATGTACAGAATAAATAACAACCTATAGATAGTTATCTTCAAAACAAGGGAATACTAGTTTGGAATTCCTCCTTTGAAGCAGTCTTGCAAAATAAACAGACAAGTCAATGGCACAAATATAGATTCTTCCCTCTATAAGGTATAAAGGATTTTTTTGCCTGATGCAAACATTTTGTTTGCTATTGTTTCTGCAGTGCAATTCTGACAGTACAAATAGCACAAATTTCACGGGTAAAGGGCACAGTTCTCTCCAAGACTCCACTCACTTCAGATATAAGTCACCAACACCAGGGTTCTTAGGCCACCTGTATTTATGATCAACTATAAATTTGTGGGTTCCCATGATGCTCTTGGGTTCAATAATTCAATGGAATGATCCACAGAACTCAGGAAAGTACTGTAGTTATGATTATAAGTTTAATGTAAAGTTTAGATAACGAGAAGGAGAGATGGACAGGGTCTGGAAGGATCCTGATGGTGACATTTCCATGTCTTTACAACATGTAACACTTTGGGCACATCAATGTACAATAACCAACCAAGGGAGCTCGCCAGCCAGGGGACCTCATCCACGCTTCAGGTGTCCAGAGTTTTTATCGGGTTTTCATGAGACAGGAATGGTTGATCAAATCATTGACCACTGCTCCCCTTTTCGGAAATCAGGAGATCAAGGTGATATCAAGGTGAGATTCAGGCTCAAGTCCTCACCCTCCTAACCACATGGTTGGTCTCCCTGGCATGGCCAGCTCCCGTGCTAAAGTTAGCTGAGGGTCCTCCGTGAGTCACCTCATTAGCATAACTCAGGTGAGGCCAGTGGGTCCGGCATGAGTAACAAAGACATTCCTATCACTCAGGAAGTGTCTAGGACTTAGAGACTTCCACCCAGAAACCACAGACAAAGATCAGAAAAATTCAATACATTCTCTACTTATTCTCTTAGGTATATGCCACAATAATTTTGTAAAGTAAGAATATAATAGTAATAAAAAAGAGTATAGATCAGAACTGCAATCGCTACAATAACTGCAATAAATCGCCTGGTGAAGAACACAGGACTTTCCAATTATTTATTTTTGCAAACAGCACAATGGTGTCTTCCATTATTCAGATGTTCTTCCTGTTATTTTCTTCAAATATATCCTACAAAAATTTCCTAGTCAAGGCTGTTCTCAGGCATTTTGTATTTTGATTGTTATTGTGAGTTATAATGTTATTTGACTTTCATATTATTAGCGCACAGGACTACCATGAACTGAATTCTGTGTCTAGGCAGTTCAAAAAGTTGATGATTTCTAACAATTTTTAAGGAATTCTTTCTTATGTTTCCCATCCTTGTGCATAGTCAGAATTTCAGGAACAACATTAAATAACAATTGGTGATAGTGAGCCTCTTTGTATTCTTAGTGGCTTTTATGGGTATCCCACCAAAATTACTTATTTCAATTACCGGACTCTGTTCTTCTTTATCTGACATTGAGAGTTTCTGTGTAACATTTCAATTAATGACTTACATTCCCAGGCCTAGGTTTCTTAACAGAAGCACTATTGTTATTTTGGATCGATTATTTTTAATGTGTTGGGCTGTTCCATACCGCAGGACATCTAGCACCCCTATTTCCCATATAAAATAAGGGAAGCACCTCACTGGTAACCCCCAAAGTTCTACACATCTCCATTTATCCCCACCAAAGGGGCAATTCTTCCCTTTATTGAAAATACCTGCTTTAGCCCTGGCAGGTGTGACTTAGTGGATTGAGCACCAGACCGTGAAACAAAGGGTCGCAGGTTCGCTTCCTAGTCAGGGCACATGCCTGGGGTGCAGGCCAGGCTCCCAGTATGGGACATGTGAGAGACAACCACACATTGATGTTTCTCTCCCTCTCTTTCTCCTTCCCTTCCCCCTCTCTAAAAATAAATAAATAAAATCTTAAAAAAATAAAAAAATGACCCTTTCCAAAAGAAAAAGAAAATACCTGCTTTAGAACATGTAAAAAAGCCAATGCATTTTCTAGGCCTAAGAGAAAATTCTCCTACAGTGACTACACAGCATGATGTAGATCTGGAAAGAATAGGAAATATTCTGAGCTTTTTTATACTACTGCCAAGATATTGAAATTTCTGGCATTTGGAATTTCAAAATTTTAAACATTGAGAAGACTACGAATCTTTAGGGAAGTACCTTTGTTTAGACACAAATTGTTCTTCACGAGCCAGCTGGCACCCACTCTGAGTGTCCACAGTGCAGTCTTTTCTCTTTCCTCTACCCTGCCTTCTCAGCCTCGGTTTCCTGTCCTCTTAGGGAGGAAGGTCTGTGGCCCCAGTACATCGAATGTACCATTCGGGTGCCCCGTGGTTTCAGAGGCAAAAAGAACTGAGGAATGGAATTTCCAGCTGTTCCAATTTACCTCCAAATCAATGCACTTTCATTGTCCCTGGGTCGGGGACTATTAGAAAGGTCCAATCCTGGTTGCAGGCATTTAGCCTTCCATAATAGCAGTTCATCATGTGTTTTTATCAACTTGATTATGTAATAGAGTGAAACACCGGTTTCTTACAATGATGGCTTTCTCTTTCATTATATTTTCCGGGCCTGATGTGATCCCCTCCCCCCATGTTTACATTTCACTTCAATAGTGTGAGACAGGAAAACACTTCTTTTTCTCCAACCCATTTAGATTCATTGCCCAGGGCCCTGCAAATAAGACTGACAAAAAACAGAAGAACAAGAGAAAAGCAGAAGTTCATGAACAGGTGCATCACACGTGCACATGGAAGTCAGTGATGAGTAATTCAAAGTAGGTGGCTGGAAACTGGACTTACACAGCTTCTTAGCATAAGAAAATTGACTGAAAAAGAAGTGACAGGACAAAGGAAAGGGATTTTGAGATTCTAGGGTGACAAATTGTGGGAAGGTAAGTGTAGGTGGAAATCTATGTAAGATAAGGTGGTAGTCAGTAAAGTTCGTTAGGGTGCTGTCTTTGCACTGATAAGGGTCTAGAGTTGTTTCTGGAGACTAACTTCTGCCTTTTTGGGGGAAGAGGAATGTGGGGATATGCTTACAAATTTATGTCCTGCTTTTAGGCAAATGGGGAGGGCACAGAGCTTTCCTTAAATGTACTTCGTCTCCAGCTCAAAGTAATCCGTATGCCAAAGCGGCATGTGCTGGGGGTGGCATGTTCTGCTGCCTTTCAATAGGAAGTTGAGAGAGTAACCCAAATTCCTGTGCCATTGGTTCAAAGAAAACACACTCTGCTTTTTTGCTTTTGGTCAGAGACACTCAATTATTCATTCATGCAAGAAATATTGGTCGATTATTCACTGTGTGTCAAGCATTTTTCTGGGAGCTGGATTCATGACTCCGAAGCAATTGCCTTGTGTATTGATTGCATGAGGATTAATTTGCTAAGACAGAATGAAATAGCCTTCCCCACGTTTTGAGTTTTAAAAATACATTCATTCAACGTTTAGGCGAAGGCGATTCCTAGTGGAATACGGTATGGTCTATGAATAAAAGCAAGTAATTTTGACAAGCTTTGAGTTGAAACTGACAGCATTGATCTTACCATAGGCTTAGAGATACATTGAGTAAACATAAGAATTATATTGGTATCATTGCTAATCTAATACACTTAAAGCTTATTATTATGAAAATGCATTTTCTGTGCTAGAAAATTATGACTTTGTTAGGACAGACATATCTGCAATGTCCGAATGATACTGAGTCTGTGGTGCTTAGGCCTGAGTTAAACATTTGAAATTTACCTTTAAACATAGCACATCAGTTGGCATCTTCAGGACATTTATTTATTTTTTACTCATGCAGCAGAAGGTTTCGGGCTTTCAAGACTTTACCAGAAAGCTAAAACCAGATTTTTTTCTCCACCGATATTTTTCCCCTAAGAATTATTTACATTGAAATATCTTGCTGGGCATTTTCTCTGGCTCTGCTAGTATGCTTAGTCCTGAGTGGTAATTTAAAGTTGCATTTTGTTTTGTTGGAATGTCGTGTTTGCTTATGTCCTTTTGATTTTCTGTATCCCAGCATGGCTTATTGACTCTGCCTGTTCTCATTGGTGGATCTGGAGAATCAATGTTGATTCAAGAAAAGTCTTGCTCTTGTTGCTCTTGGATATACCAGGCGTCAATGCTGTGCTCTTGAACGTGTAAAACGCACAGTGAAAGGTCTTAAGAAGCAATGTTAGTGGAGTGCTGATGAGCCCAGCTCTGGAGCCTGAAACCTTGGGTTTAAATCATTGTTCTCCATGACTGTAAGCTGGTTTCTGTGTTTGAATTTCTGCATCTGAAAAATGGTATTTATAGTAAAACTCAGCTCATATACTTCTTGGAAGGATTAAATATGTTAAAATGTGGAAAGTGTTGAGAACAGTGGCTGACACATAGTAAATGCTTATGTAAATATTTATTATTCTATAGCTTTAAAATCATTTTTTTTGTCTTTCCTTAATGTACTTGGAGGGTTTCCCTGCAGTTTGACTTGCACAGTCATTCTGTGTGCCGACAGTTAGTTAAAAAAATTGTAGTTTTGTTAAGAAAGAGCAACTTCCGTGAAAGTAATTGAATACATTTTAGAATTCTGCCACGTCAGGAGTTATTCGAGAAACTTAAATTATTACAAATATTTTCTTTCTCATACAAGTTCAGGAGTGAGACCTCCAGTTACAGAAATCTAACTTCCGTACAAAGACGTGTTTTGCCCCAAGCAGTTCCTTGTGAGTGGTATTACGGGATTCTACCCTTTCCCACCTCTGTGTCAGGTCCACATGGAGTCCACAGCTAGATGTCCAACACATCCTGTTGCTAGACTGACTGTAAATTTCTCTGACACTGTGTATTCCAGAGACTTCTTACAGGCTCATTCGTTTATGGCACATTAGCTAATGAGTTGTTCTGTGAGACCCTTTAATATCTCTGCCACACCAATGTGTACCTTTAAATGCACTTGCATTATGAAAAACATTTTCTGGGCATTCTCTCACAGAATATAGGCCAGAAGAGGTTTTTGAAGGATGAAATCTTTGAGAGGAAGTTTCAGAATGAAAATAAGTTCTTAGGAATACTGGGGAGAGTTCAATTCTATTACTTACATTTTTTGCAGGGTGTACCACTGCCAAGATATGAAATAACCAGGAGAACTATGACAGAAGAGATGACAAACTTTTCCAGTAATAGCTACAAATAATATCATTTTCTTCCAAACCAAGCTCCACAATATTTTTAAAGGGAGGCCCAGTAACACCACAATATCTAGAAGAAAATTAAAAGGGAGGGTGGCATCCCCCTAGTGACCGATCACATCCCGGGGCCAGAAGATCGAGAGCTATCTGCATAGGCAGTTTAAGTGAGACATTTCAGATGCGGAAGGAATGTTGAGATGTCTGGTGCAGAAAACACATAAAGATGGTGACATGTAACTAGAGCTTTCAAAAGTAATGTATCTTCTTACGTTCATTTAGTGAAGAATAAGAAACTCTTAAAATGATAAGAGAATGAAAAGATACTAAATCAAAACAATAACTTGGAATTAGGGTCCTAATGAGACATTCTCAAGGTTAAAAGTATGAAAATGGTTGATTTTACAATAAAACTAAAAATTCTTGCAATACAAGTTTCTGTTAGAACTGTTTTTAATCAATGACAACATTCATACTCTTATATTAGTTAACGTTTTTGAACTATTTGATGCTGATTTCTGCTTCCAAACTGCAGTTAAAGTAACCATATTGGACTCAGCTTTGAACATTTGAAGGCTTGTCATCAGTAAATGACAGCTACATTTTCCAAAGCCTTTGCATCCACATTATTTGGGGAAACATGTAGCTTTGATTATGATCAGGCAGCAAAACTTTTTAAAATCAGGTGAAATGGACTCTGAGCAATGAACTTTTTTCAATGTAATGCCTGACTTCTGCTGCCGCCAGGATGATGTAAAATTGATCAAGCTTCATACTGTGTTTGTCCCTGCTGGGTGGGGCTGCAGCAGTGGAATTCTTGGCTCCACACTCACTGCGGAGGGCGTTTCACCCTCACTGAGCAGGTGTCTCTCCGTGGTCAGGACAACAGTGACCAGAACCAGCTGTGGGAGGCACAGAGAGGCAGCCTGGGTTTCCTCTGTCGGTCCTGCAGCCCCTCGTCCACAAGTCCCACAAAAACACCCTATCACGGGAGCGCAAAACTGGCAGCAATCTGAGCTTCGAAGCCTTTTTTATTTTGAGAAGCCTAATTGGCTTCACATGGGTACAAAACACCTTTAAATTTGCATCATCATTTTAGTGTAACACCACACAGACACGCACACGCACACGCACACGCCTATTTGGTTTGTGTTATCCTAACACTCTATAAAATTACTGATTATATTTTAATGGTATTATTGAAATAGTTAAGTCTTTTAGCCTCCAGTTTAATCATCCAAAATCTGTTTTGCCTTTTCACACTAATTTATACGATTATTTCAGCTTAAGAAAAAACTTAAGTTTTAGTTTTTTCTTAACTTATATTTATACAGTTCATTACTTTTCTTTCATAACTTCGGTTTTCACTCCATCTCATCTATTTTTGTTCTGCTTTCTTATCTGGCCGGATCTTCTTTCAGCTTACTTCATTTTAAAAATTGCCAGCTAATGTATTGCATACTCTCCCTTTAAAATTTTTTTATTACTCTCCCAGCTTATTAAATTATAGGCAGGAAATATGGCTCACGCTATAAAGTGGGTGCTAGAAAGTTAATTTGCGCTTTAAGAAGAAAGGCTGATGACTTGTATCCATGTTTTCCTGGCCCTTTTGACATAGCTAACCTTCTGCTTGGTTTAAATTGACAAGAAGTTTTTAGTAAGTGAATTCAATAGTAAACTCTGAGTTTCACTTATAAAAAGTATTCAGTTTATCCTTAGGTTTCAAATGATGACAGTTGTGTAAATTCAGGACTTACTTTTTTAACATTTAATATTATATTAGTCTCAAATGAACATAATAATTTGATATTTGTATGTCTTGTGAAGTGATCACCACAATAAATCCAGTTACCATTCATCATGACACATTGTTACAAATTTTTTTTTCTCGGAATGAGAATCATATGTTTATTCAGTAACTGAAGGACCAATGCACAGGATCAAGAGGAAAACTGGACCTGGCTGGTGTGGCTCAGTGGACTGAGTGCTGACCTGTGAACCAAAGGGTCGCTGGTTCGATTTTTAGTCAAGGCACATGTCTGGGTTGTGGGCCAGGTCCCGAGCATGGGGTGCACAAAAGATGCCCACACATTGATGTTTCTTGCCCACTATTTCTCCCTCCTTTCCCCTTTCTCTAAAAATAAATTTAAGAATAAAAAAAAATTTTTTTGAAAAAGAGGAAAACTGGAGAGGGTATTCTTTCCAGCTTTTAATAAACCAATCAGCCAACAAATACACAAGTAGGAAAACGAAGAATTTGCCCCTGTCACACGTTCCCTCCAACTGTTAGGTCAAATAATATGTAGTTTCTTCTAACTGAGGTTGCATTTGTCCCTTCATATTCAAATCTTCCACTTCCATGTGTGACACACAAGGGCAAGTTTGTTCAAGAGACCCTACTGGAACTAACTGATGTTAAAAGAAGAGGATCTACAGGCAGCCCAAAGCAAAAGCACAAAATAAATGTAGAAACTACACATGAAGTCCTGGAATATGGTTGAGATCCAAAGAGAACTGACCCCAAATTTTTACCCATCCATATATAATGGTTTTTGCAGATGTTAGTTAATGGCTTTCACTTCTGCATTTTTCGCAAGCCCTGTAATTCATCAGATCTGGAAACAAACATTTCAGGAGTTCCCAGAGAATTTCTGGCCTCCCATAGCCAGGAAGTTGTGGAAGTCTCCTGAGGAATCCTGTCCTTGCAATAGTTACGGTCCACTTTATAAATTCTGAAGAGTTGAGCTAGGTTCAGCAGCAGCTAGTATTCATTTGTTGCCCACCAAGTACCAGATACTGTTAAGCATTTTACATCTGTATCATATCATTTATGTCCTACAACAGCCTTATTAAATAGATATTATTATCCTTATTTTTAAATGAGAACTCGGTAAGCTCATTTAACTTACCTCAAGGTCACACCCAGTAAACAATAGAACTGGCCTGGCATCCAGATCTTAAAGACCATGTTCTTAACCACTAGTTAGCACTGTCCCCAGTAAATACAGCCAGATTTGGAAAAGTTATTTAAACTCTGAGAAGAACAGGCATATAAAATTATCAAATGCTTTCAAGTTAACCTTGAATTGATTGAGAGAGAAGCAGATGCAAGTCTTCATTATCATTATTATGATTGTATCTGCATCATTTAAGAATTAAGTGTGCTTGGTACTGAAGTGAGATCTGTGAGCAGGAACAGCGTAGAAGCCATAGCTACTAACTGCAAAGAACATAGGATTTCAAGTGATATAGCCAAAAATTTCAGTCTGTGAAAATGACACCCAGTTGCACAAATCACAGAGGTTAAATATCCACATGCATAACTTTCTTCCAACCCTGCCTTGGCTTAAGCATCCTTGAAGTTCTATCTCCCTTTCCTTGGCCTCTTTCTTGACCTCTTGTTGCTAGTCCCTTTGCTTCTATTTTAGTAACAATTTTCTCAAGAGAAATTTCTTACATAAAATGTTTACATGTTAGTATAATTCACATTAAAATTAATAAATGGAATTAAACCATATTTTTGTGAAATCTTAGATTCAAGGGCAGGGTAGAAGATTGTATTAACTCTAGATTTTCATGTGATAATTTACCGAATTCTAACACATCCTTACTTACATCTCTAAAATAAGAAATTATCTATTTCATTTAGGTCCTTGTTTCTCTCCATCTGTGCATGACTTCAACTTCAACTCACTGCCTACAGGACCACTATCTTTCTGCAAATCCATCTCAATCTTTGATCTTAAACTCTTCATTTCTGCGTGTAATGGTTTCTACTTGTCCTCCGTTGGAGGGCAGACCTAAGAGGCTTTCTGGCAAGTAGCTTAGTTGATTGTTGTTCAGGAACAGTTACTGACGGCTTCTAATGCCAGGCATAGTGCCAAATGCTGGGATATAAATACAGGAAAATATACATGTACTACCCAAGGGCACTTACAAGTCAGTGGATGTGCTTTTCCTGCTCAACTCACCTTAATTTCCTGTGTCACACATTCCATCTAAACTAAAGTTCCCTCTGTTGACCTTTACATTAAGTTATTTTTGCTTAAACCTGGGGACACTGGTTGAGAGCAATGAATTTCTGAGTACCGTGGGCTTCCTTTGCCACACCTCTCTGTGGTTTTCCCTTAAAA
>VMDR010027029.1:0-13758 GCA_007922815.1 Macrotus californicus
AGAAATCAGCTGACAGTCTGATGGGCACTCCTTTGTAGGTTACTGTCTCCTTTTCTCTTGCTGCTTTTAAGATTCTCTCTTTATCTTTCATCTTGGCTAATGTAATTATGATGTGCCTTGGTGTGTTCCTCCTTGGGTCCAACTTCTTTGGGACTCTCTGAGCTTCCTGGACTCCTTGGAAGTCTATTTCCTTTACCAGGTTGGGGAAGTTTTCCTTCATTATTTGTTCAAATAAGTTTTCAATTTCTTAGTCTTCCTCTTCTCCTTCTGGCACCCCTATGATTCGGATATTGGAACATTTAAAGTCATCCTGGAGGTTCCTAAGCCTCTCCTCATTTTTTTTGAATTCTTGTTTCTTCATCCTCATCTGGTTGAATGTTTCTTTCTTCCTTCTGGTCCACACCATTGATTTGAGTCCCGTTTTTCTTCCCATCCCTGTTGGTTCCCTGTATATTTTCCTTCATTTCCCTTATTGTAACCTTCATTGTTTATCTAATTTGTGACCAAATTCAACCAAGTCTGTGAGCATCCTGATTACCAGTGTTTTGAACTGTGCATCTGATAGGTTGGCTATCTCTTCGTCACTTAGTTGTATTTTTTCTGGAGCTTTGATTTGTTCTTTCATCTGGGCCATTTTTGTTGTCTTGGCATGCCTGTTACATAGTAAGGGGCAGAGCCTTAGGTGTTCACCAGGGCGGGGCAGCCACGTCGTTGCACAGAGACGCTGTTTGTGGGGGAGGGGACCGAGAGGGAACAATGGCGTTTGCTCTGCTCTTTGCTGGTTTTCTCCAATGCACTCTCCTGTGAGTCCAGGAGTTTCTCCTGCTGCTGCCTCAACCCCCACAGGAGCTTTCAATCAGAGGCTTTGAGGCTTTGTTTCCCTGGGCTGAAACTCTGGGTTGCGGGATCTGTCTCGCTCCCCAGTTGTTCCTCCTGGTTTATCCGCCCGAGGGAGTAGGATTCCCGGTCCACAGTCGCCACCTCTCCCAGCCTGTCGGGCCTTTCCCTGATCCACCAGCCGTCCAGTGTGCACGAGTCCTCTCTGCCCAGCCTTTCTCGCCCCTCCTACCGGTCTGGATGAAAGTTTCTTCTTTATTTCCTTGGTTGTTGGACTTCCATACAGTTCGATTTTCTGGCAGTTCTGGTTGTTTTTTGTTTTAAAATTTGTTGTTGTCCTTCTTTTGGTTGTGTGAGGAGGCACAGTATGTCTACCTATGCCTCCATCTTGGCCAGAGTCCCAATTTTGATGTTTTTAAAATGCATGCTGATATGGTAACTATCACAGTAGAATCTAACAAAATTGTTTCTAATGAAGTTAAAGACAACTAAGCACTACTAGAGCCACCATACAGAAAAAAACTACAGAACTTTTTGGCCAACCCAATATTTATACAGTAAAGTTCTATTACACTAAATTAAGTCATTTATTAATTAGGGCGAGAGTCCCCAACCTTTTAGTCATCAGGGACTGGTATTGTAGAAGAAACTTTTTCCATGGACTGAGGTGCAGGGAATATGTTTTGGGATGATTGAAATGCATTACATTCAAGCTCACCCCTTCCTGTGCGGCCCAGTTCCTAATAGGCCCAGACGGATACAGGTCTGCGGCCCAGAGGTTGGTGAACCCTGAGTTAGGGGATTGCTTATAGTCAAAATTCTGCTTAGAAGTACTGCAATTCACCCATAAAGAATAATACACTTGGTGTTATGTATACACAAACCACCCAGTGATTCTCATATACTTTGAAATTTGAGAACCATTGGGTTAGACTTTAGAAAAAAACCAAAGAAAAAGCCTACATGTAGGTGTCTCAGAATTTGAACTTTTCTGTCTTTAAGTTAACCATCAGATTTCTAGACATCAATGGGCGATGAGTGGGTTGAGAATAATGAAGTGTTTCTGCTTATCTGTAAGCACTATTCCCTTCTTTTTATTAAGCCTCTAAACATTAATTTGATTAAACGGAACGGTTTACTGTAGTGAGAATTAAATGAAGATAGGTCCTAAAGTCCGTGCACAAGTTAAATATGTGAACGATTCAGTTCACAGTATGCTGGTGTGTGTGAAACTCTGGGAAGAAATGTACCAAAATTATTAACAATGAGTCGTTTTATATGCTTTGCATATTTTTATAATATTTTCTAAAATTTTTACATGGGACATTTATTACTATGATACCTTTATTTATTAATTTTTTTAGAGAAGTTTTAGGTTTACAGCAAAATCTAATGGGAAGTATAGAGATTTACATTTATCCCTAACCCCACTCACGCATCACCTCCCCATTATCAGCATCCCTCGCCAGAGTGGTACATTTGTGATAATTAATGAACTTATGTTGACATGTCATTATCTGTTAAAGTCCATGGTCCACATTACAGTTTAGGGTTCACTCTTGGTGCAGTAAGTTATATATATGTTTTTAAAAAACAAAGGACCATGACTTTTTTCCTTTTCTTTTTTACAAATCAACACTTTAGTCCTAAGTGAATCTACATAGTCAATAGGCCTTGGGACAAAAATAAATTTTCTCCTGTTGAACTCCAAGAAGAGGGTTTCTGGATTCGGTGTTCAAAGATCGTGCACAAGCTGCCTTGAGTAAAGGGCCAGGAAACCTTGGTTATAACCTCAGTGATGGTTTTCTTCATGTGGGAGGTACTTAAGAAATACTATAAGGAAATAACAAAAGGAATAAAGTAGTTCAGGTTAAATACTATTTAATCCCCAAATAGTAGGGTTTTTTTTTTTCCAAACTAGTATAAACTAACACCCTTAATATTGCTGAATTGGAAGCTCCCAAACTCAGATCAAGGCCCCCCAGGAATATCAAAATACACTATAATTTATCAGGATTTCCAAAGTTAGCTTTCAGTTGGTGGTTGTTAAAATAAAGGCCTCAATTTGTAGCCCCACTTGTGTTTCTTCAGATTAAAGACCCTGTTTTTTTTTTATCCCCTGGCCTTATAATTACAATGATTTTCAACATATATTCGAAACACACATGTGGATATGAAATAATATCATGGAGGAAGAAAATAATTCTTTGGGAAAGTAACAGTGTTGAGATCCTTTCTGCTGATAGTAAATAAGCCATAATTTAAATTCAATAAGAACATGGATTAGATTATAAATAATTGTTAGAAACAATCATTATCATTGGCACCAGTGATGTCCCTGACATCATGTTACGTGCTTTACCTCTCAATCATTTCATTAATCTGCTGACGTGGATGCCTTTTCTAATCCCTGCTTTATAGATGAAGAGTTTAGGTGACATGGCCAGGATTCTAAAATTCAAATTCTCTGAGTTCTTGAGATAAAATCTTCCAATTTTAGAGAACAAGGAGGACTCGAGGAGGCCCCAGATATTGGCATTTGAGGAGTTATTTTAAAGAAGAGGTCAATCTTTGAGTGTACTAAATGTGAAATAAAGAAACTGCCAAGAGGGCAGCAATGAGGAAAGAGGTCAGAAAATGAACTGGAAGTGAGAACAGGATGAACAGGGATAGGGCAGGACAGAGTGTGAAAGGGAGTTCAGGAAATGCTTCTGAAACAGAAGTGAGGGCAGCCAGAGGGTTATTTAAGGAGACCAGTGATGGAGAGCAGAAAGAAGCTACATAAAGTCTAAATTGGTGGTTACAAGGGAATTTATTGATAAAAGTAAAATCTTAAATTGCACACTTAATGTCAATCTAGTTTACAGTTTTAGATAATGTCAACTAAGAGTGACAAAAAATTCAGAACAGATGGCAGGAAGCAAGTTTTACCAAAAGCAAATTACAAATGCCTGTGGAAAGGACATCCATCCTACAACACTCAAGTTCATTTCCAAGGGACTGTGCCACTCTCATCATGACTGCCATGGGCAGAAAGTACCCACTAACAAAGTTCCCTCCAGTTTCTAGTAAGGAGAGTTTGTTGATTTGTTTTGCATGATTTGCTGATTGCATTTTAGGGGAAGACCATGAGCCTCCTAATAGGAACATTGTGGTGCTGAATTTTGAAAAACAGATTTGCCGTGATAATCTCATGGAAAATTCCATCCTCAGTTTTCTCTCCAAATATCCATGTCTGCTTTGGAGAACTGGTCAGAAATGTTTGGGCAAGCACTGAGTCCTGCCTGCAGTGTGGTGTTTCCACTATTTGACTGAAATAGGAATTGGAAGGAAATCAGATTTGGAAGTGTTTTCCTTTCACCACCATTCACATAAAAATTTTAGGGCAACTGTCTGCTTTATAAGATTTAAAGACTCTCTTGATGGTGGTGTTACAGGAGATCAGCAAATCTATTAGCGTGCAAGCAAACTTTATTGGTGTTAAATTCTCATGGAAGAGGACAGGCCTAGCTAAAGGCGGGGGTGGAAGGCAAGAGCTTGGGTTGCAAGATCATCAGGTCCTTTGTTCTGAGGACTTACATAGTTGGTGGGATGGGGGCGAGGGAGTTACATATTGATTGGTGAGTAAAGGTAGTGCCAGCTTCCCTTGGAGGATGTGACTACCCAAATGTAGGTATGTGTGGGGGTTCTTCCCCAGGTAGTGGGAATGGAATATAGAATTTCAAGGAATCCCCTCCCAATTTCAGGACACCTGGCAATCTTAGTAAGGTTGTTACAGAAGCTTACAGAAGCCCAGTCTCAAGGACTCTCCCCTCCCCCTGTACTATCACAGTTTTGCTTGTAGTCTTAGGATTGCTGGGTGAGACATGTCTCCCTTTTCCTCCTGCTTTGGTTTACTCTCTATCCTACCTAACAGTGGGACATGACACAATAACATTCAGATAGATGAAAGTCAGGACTCTGTTATTTATAGCCACGAAGCAGAAAAGCTCACCACATATCACCACACAGGGGGTTGTAACAGGGGGCTGGGGACAAGGTAACAGAAAGTTGGCAATGTAGGGATAGCTGGGTTTCCCAGGCTTCCTGGGGATTGGCTTATTTGAATACTTCTTGAAGCCTGAGGCACAGATGCTGTTTCTTTTTAAAATTTTTTTAAAATTAAATTTATTGGGGTGACATGGTTAATAAGATTATATAGGTTTTCAGTGTATATTTCTGTGATACATGATCAATAAATTTCATTGTGTGCCCATCACTCAAAGTCAAATCATCTGTCACCATATATTTGGCCCCCTTTACTCTTTACTACCCCACTACCCTCCTTCCCTAGGCAATCACCATACTGTTGTCTGTGTCTGTTCTGTGAGCTTGGTACAGCTGGCCCTGGGGAGGTTGGGGTGTTTGCCAGATTTGCCTAGTAGTCCTGGAGAGTTGTAGACTGCTAAGGGAAGTGACTGGGGTGGGCTTAGTAAATGGCTAAAAAAAGAATGGGAATTTTCAACCATAACTTTAGCCCTGAATCAAGACAGCACGTGTGATGTTATGTTAATTATATTACACTGTTAGGATGTTGAAATGTTGAAGCCTGAACTGCAGGAACTGTCATTTCTCGATGCTCTTTCTGACTTCGATTTCTCTGTATGTGGTGGCATCATGAAGGGATAGAAATATATTCTCTTCTCTTTTGGATTCCCAACTTTTTCCCACTGCTCCATGTTTTACAGTCATGCCTCATCCTTTCAGTCTACCAAGGTAGAAATCATTTTTGAGTTCGCTTATCCTGCTTTCTGTAGCTGCTTGCCTCCTCTGCCCTATGACTGCTACCTTAGCTCAGGTCTGTGTTGTCTCATAATTATTTTAATAGCTCTTTATACCACTTCCTCTTTCTCTAGTCCAGGGGTTAGCAAACTATGACCTCAGGCCAAATCCAGGCCTTTGCCTCCTTTCGAAAATAAAGTTTTGTTGGAACATGATCACATTCATTTTCTATGCGCTGTCTAGTACTGATGTTATGTCAGAGGGGCTATGTCACAGCAGTTTTAATGGGTCCTCTCACCTCCAAAACCTGAGATATTTACTGCATGCCCTTTACAGAAAAAGTTTTCCAACTCCTATGTCCAGTAGAAGATGCTAAGCATCGATTCAATATTCTGATCATGTCCATGTAGGAGTAAGAGAAGAGAGAGGAACTGACATTTGTTGAGCACTCCATGCAAACTAAAGGGCTGAGCACTTCGCATAAGTAAAACCCAGGTCTATAAACCCAGGGGAGTAAGAAATACAACTTTCTTATTTTTCTGAAATTTAATGTAATTTCTGTAATGAATTCCCATTCTTTGGATGTCAGAAACTTAGTCTCAGACGGTTAGCCTTCCCCTCTCTTCCTGCCCTGGGATTTTGACTGCGCTCTGGGTAAGGGAGCCGTGCAGTGCCGAGATTAGACAGGCTGTGCTGCACCTGGTCCCTGTTGTCAACCTCCTGCCTGCTCCTTCACTCATTCATGGAGGTCTTGCTACAGTTGTTTCTCGTCCCATTCTAAAGGCAACTTTGGATATACCTGTTTTTGCATCTTCCCCGATAGTCTGAGGTTTAAAGAAAACATGAAATATAATTGCCTGGTGCTGGGGTGATAGGCCCTCTGTGAGGATGTTGGAGACCTCTTCTCTTTCCATGTTGCAGCAGGCTGATACAATGCTTCCACTGCTCCTCGGCCACACTGAGTCATGGAAACTCAGTGGGGTAGGTAAGGCCTTTTTTGCTACAGAAACACTTCTCAACCATTTCTCCACAAAGTGTTGTGGCTGCCTAAGGAATGAAGCACAGGCCTCGTATTGGTCTCAAACCCCAGAAACTTACCCAGTGATTTCTCTCTATCTTTCCCAGAGCTCAGTCTTGGGTGGGTCCCCACAGAGGGCTCTGCTTTCCTAGCATTGCAATGTCGAGTCAGTTTGTGCTTCTCTCTAGCTTTCCTTCATTGTCCAACCTGGACATTTTTATCTCATCAAAAGTTTAGGGCCTGGGGGCAGGAAAAGGAATGTTTGCTCCTATTCATCACACACTTTTTAAAATTGATGACATATACACACAGCCTCTTCCCTTTCCTTCCTGTACTTTAGACTCTCAAAACTCAAACCCCAAGAGTCGATGCCTGCTTACTATTGTTTTCCTGTCTCATGCCTTCCTTGAGGCAATGCACACCTAGCTGATGAGAGTTTACAGTAATATGGGGAAAAGCCATGGGCTAATATTTCATAATATTTCCTCCCCCTTGCTTCCCTCACCCCCATACACACATGTTATCTTATTTGGTCCTACAATAGCACAGACAGGTGGAGATTTCTGCTTCTGTTATATAAATGAAGAAATATATCCAGATGAGTTAAGCTTTTGAATGAGAATATGAATTCAGGTTCTGATGCCCCCACCCCCAGTGAGGTTTCTTCCCCTTATACAGCATGCATTTTACACTAAATTTTCACTCTAAAACTTTATTCTACTATTCTGTCCTATTTAAAGTTTACATTGTAGATTACTCATCTTTCTACTCCCTTTGGTTGTAACGATTTTATAGCTTTTAAGACTCTATATATTAGGAAGTTGCAAGTTAAAAATGTAACTAAGCAACTGTACACTTTTGTTTGTTCATTTACTCATGGATCAAATATTCATTGGCCCATCAAGTGCAAAGTAGGATGCTAAAGCACCATGACTCTAGAACATGAATCTAGGACATCATAAAATCCTGGAGTTATATAATATAGGAAGGCATAAAGATATTTAAATGACCTTCACTCTCACAAGATACGTTGTTAATAGAGTTAAATCAACGTGCAATAAATTTGAACCACATTGTGGTTCCACAAAAGAACTTCGTTTGCCTGAGGGATCAGAGAAGGTTTCACAGAAGAGGCAACATCTGAGTTAGGTCTTAGGTGATATGTAGAACTTTAAATGTGTGACTAAGGTGTGGAAGAGCCTTCCAACTTCAGGGAACTGCCTAAGCAGAAACACTAAGTAGAAGAAGGACATGATCTAGCCCTGGGCTGGAAAATAGGATGGCATGTCAAACCCCTGAGTGATGGGAGGGATATAGTAGGATACACGCCTCTAAGTATAAATTGGAATCTCAACATTGAGAATTTTTAATGTCTTGGTAAGGAGTGTGAACATTATTCCTAGGTAATTAAAAACCACCAATGACTTCTAATGAAGGGAGTGCCATTGTCCATCCTGAAATCAACATATTTGGTAATTTTAACATGCAATTTGTAGGGGGAGAAAAGGAAATATAAATCTGTGGTTAAAATTCACCATTGTGTTTATTTTTATATTTGAGTCCACTGTCCATATTGTTCATGTTATCAATTAACACGGGCACAAGAAAGCTGACTTGTGGGTATGAGACTGTGGTGGAGTAGAGATTCTGACTTTCGCCTGTTTAGATGTCCCCTGTAGATTTGCGCTCATTAGTCCAGAGGTGTTTGTTCTTCTGTTCCTTTTATAAGTTTTTGTTGTTTTGTCATTGGATAATAATGAATGTGTCAGAGTAAATATGTCTCAACTGTCTGAGAAATGCTTACCTGCAGTAGGATATCATAACATGTTTTTTGGGATGATATGCACTTTTTTGTGTGTGAAACCTAAGCTTGTTATCAAGATCTGGCCTTTGACTACATGATATTTTAAAGGTAAAGGATGGAACGTATCTTGTTTACTCTTAATTTTCTCTTCCAGGCAAGACCTTTCAAAACCTTCTGTCATATTAAGTACACAGATCAGGAGGAATTTGTTTGTTCTGTTACTTCTACAAATCTGTTTCATTGTAGAAGTAACAGAGGGAAAAGAGAGGAGATTAAATTAAAATGATCATTTTTTTACCTCTAACTTTATTATTTAAAATTAGAAGAAATGTTTCCTTATTCTGGACCTTGTAAGTAAGACATTGGTTTTATGTATTGATTCAGTTGACTCATTTAATTGGCTGATTTATCAAAAAACATTGTTCATATACCATAGGTTGAGTGTTGGATTGGGAGGTAAAGTGAGGAGGGATTATGATAAGGCTCAATCCAAGGGACATGTAACTGAATCTTAGACTCAAAGTTGGACACATATTGCAGATGTCAGCTAGTCAACAAAAAAATTCTCTTCCCTCATCCAATCACTGGAAAGCAAACTGCTAGATGCTGTGGAAGATACAAAAATACATTAAACAAGGCGTATACTAGTGAATGGAAATGTTCAGTACGTGTTAATTAATCGCACAAGTAGAAGCTGAGAGTGCAAACCCTTCAGTATTTAAGAGGCCAGAAGAAGGGAGCTCCCTGTGGACTTGGTGGGTCAGGGAATGCTGGTGAAGGAGGTGGGGCAGCTTGGCCAGTGCTGCTTCACTTCCATGCCCTATTAGTTATAAACAACTTCCACCCATTTAATCTGCCATGTACAAATAATGGTACAAGGTGGCTAAATATAAGGAATGTTTTAATGTATTAAGTTATACTCTGATTAGTTATTAAATGAAGATAATTTCTCATAAGTTCCTTTGGAGATGAGAAAATTAGTTATGGGTGAGCATAGTCCATTAATTATCTCATGTACCTGAAGACCTGTAGGGAATGCCATGGCTTCACAACATAGCCCCAGAGTGTTAAATTTTACATTTGATTCCCGAATTTGCCAAGGATTAGTGAAATTGAATGACTCCCTGTTGACTGTGCATCTGAAGTAGCTACTGTGCATTGTTTATTTCCCTAGAGAGCAAGAATTCTATAACATCTTGCTCTTAGTCAAATTATGCCTCTTTTTCCCCAAAGTAGATTTCACGTGCAAGTAGATCAGATAAATTGTAGTAATTCATAGTGACAGGCCTCTGGGAATAGAGAAATATTCCTATATTGCTTTAAAGATTATTTTTAATTATGGAATATTTCAAACATGCAGAAAGGTATAGAAAATAATTTAATAAGACCATGTGTTCTTTACCTAGGTTTAATAAAGATTAACATTTTGCCTTTTTTTTTTTTTTTGCTTCAGGTCTCTTTTCTCCCTTTAAAGTGATACATTAATTATCAAGCCATGCCCAGTGTGGCACAGGTTGGTTGGAACATTGTGCTGTGCACCAAAGAGTCATGGGTTCAATTCCTGGTCAGGACACATGCCTGGGTTGCAGGTTTTTTCCCTGGTTGCAGTGTGTGTGGAAGGCAACTGACTGATGTTTCTCTCTTCCTCTCTTTAAAATCATTGAATGTATCATTGGGAGAGAATTTTTAAAAAAATAAAGATTTATCAATACAGTTAACACATTACTTCTTCCTATCTTCAGAAGTAGTTGCTATTCTGAAGTTGGACCATCTCATTTCCATAAATACTTCCATTTTTCATATCTATATAGTTTTCAAGAAACAAAACACACTGTTATTTGTGTGATTTATGACTTTATATAAATGATATCAGAGTGTATTACTGCACCTTGCTTTTTATGGTCAGCAATCATATTTTTGAGACTTTACTATATCAATGCATATAAATCTAATATACTCACATTAACTGTTGTATAGTATTTCATTGTCTGAGTCAGTCCTGGTTTATTCAGACTTCCTTCTTTTGTTTCCTATACTAAGGCTGCTTTTGCACATGTGTATGCTTCCTTGGGGAGAACACCTGCATGTGGAATTGGTATGTCATGACTTAGTGTTGGCTCTACTGCCAGAAGTCAGAAAATTTGTTGGCTCTAAAACAGAAGTTCCTTTCTTGCTCACCTAACAACCCAGAGCAGGTGCTCATGTCAGTGGGTGGTTCTCCTCAGTGAGGGACCTCAGGGACTCAACCTCTTCCCTAGTGTCTCTCCATTTCCCCCAGGCTCTTTATGGATAACATGCAGCTTAGGGAGGTGGAGGGGGCACATTCACCCCCTAAAAATTATGGGAATTGGCATAAACCACTTCTACTCTTTATAGAGGGACAACTGACACATTATTTATGCACATTTTATAGGCAGTTATCCTTTCTATGGAAGTCATTCATACTAGGGGTCATCTTTAGCTCCTCATCCTGGAAAATACATGTTTAACTTTCACTCTCTGGCCTGGGTTATTATGATTGATAAAATTGCCCTAAACGTCCTCCCTGTGGGCCAAGGCTAAGTCTGTGTAATCACAAGTACATTGCACTATATCTAGAGAAATACCACAGAACAAATAGAGATTCATAACAAAACATGAGAGACCAATCTTGTTTTCTAAGGTAGAACACGGTGGTTAATGGGGTTTTCTCAGTTGGATGAATCTGGGACCTGGAGGTGGGGAGGCATGACTGAGGTCAATACTGCAGGTTGGCCTCATCCCATTGCCTGAAGTCCTATTGATAGTAGCCTTGATTAAATACTGCCCAAGGCAAATTCACAGATTTGGTCCCAGCCTCAGTTGGTAAGATTTGTCAGAGTGATTAACTCAATGAATGGGGTACTTAGAAAAATTTGCCAAAAGCCAAGATGATGTAGAAAGGAGGGGTTGGTGTTGTTAGAAGCCATTTTCCTGTGGTTCTCTGACATTTCTGCTGAACCTGAAAACAGAGGCACTAACTATCTTTCTTCTAGACCAGGGGTGTCAAACTCATTTTCACCGAGGGCCACATGTAATTTCAACTCCTTAACAGTTAGGAGAATTTACATTTATACAGTCCTAAAATTACATTCGGCCCTTTGAAGGCAACCGCAAGGCTGATGTGGCCCCCGGTGAAAATGAGTTTGAGACCCCTGGTCTAGACTATCTTTACTACAGTTTCCTGACTATCATGAGTATCTCCATGGAGCAAAGGACAGTTATGCTTATTGTTTATTATGAAATAATTAGATTTCCTAAGTCTAGTGTTCCTCTCCTGTAGTTCAGGTCACTCACTGCACATGTAGGTATCATTTTGTCCTATTCAGGTCTACCTGTGGAAGCCAGGGCTCGGGGAACTGGCATAATGAAATGCTGAGACTCTGGCTCTTGCTGTTGCTGTGAGTAACAAACATCTTCGTCTCTGGGCCAGGAATCTAATCTCTTCTGTCAGATTCCATGATGCTGTGGAAGACTAAGTTGTTAGTTTGCAAATAGAGTAAAAATCTCAGCTTTTTCAAAGTTTTTGTCAATGAGAAAATAAAGATAATACAACTTGGGTGAGGTTGGATTAGGCACCTAACCACTATGGGTCTGTTTTTCCGTATGTTTTATAAATAAAAGGATTTGTGTTAGACTACTGCTAAGGCCCTTGAGTGTCTGAAGAACTGTGGTTCTATGATTCTATAGGGCAATGACTTAGTCCCTTGCTCAGCATAACCCACTGGAGGAGGTATGTAAGAGACACTATTGATGCTGGTCAACACCTTTGGCTACTTCTCCTTGGCACTTTGCACTTTATTCTCCTCTGTCATAATACCTTATGCCTTCATTTCTAAGACAATAAGTATATGGTAACTTCCTCAGAGGAGGTCTGAGAAACCATAATTTTGAAAAAGACATTTCCATAGTTGAAGACAGAGGGGGCATATTAAATCTCTAATTATTGATAAATCATAATCTAATTGAATTTATTGATAGGAAAATCTGTTTGGTGTGGCCTCTATTTTGGTGGACAGCAAGTCAAGGCAGCTCTGCCCATCTGGTTTGTTTGGGGAGCATCAAGGCAGTAGAAATCTGTATTTCATTGCTCACCCAAGAAATAGAAAAGATCAGGAAACTAAGCAAAGGACACTAACTCAAGAGACTGAACTAGGTGCCCTTATATTTTTTAATATCAAATGAGTTGTCTTTCTTATTGCTGAAACTTTTGCACTGGCAAACTTGGTTGCTAATGCTGCATTCCATATGGGATTCTGTGAGGCCTGACAGGAAGGTAGAGGGCAGAGACAGTCCCAAGTTGAAAAATGGTCAGGAGAGATGTGGGTTTTGCAGAGTTCTGAGGCATGGATGTGACTGAGACGTTTGCTCTTTGCACCTCAAATTATTCTTTAACTCAAATGCTATTGCTCTTATACATGACAGGAGGTGAGGGGTCAAATGTTGACAAGAGCTTGATTGACAGTGCAGAGACCTGAGCCTGGAGGGGTAACAGAACACACACTACAGTGAAGAGCCATGACCCAGACAGAAGAAATCCCAGTGCTGTGAGTTTGCTCTCCTAGCTCACGTCCATAATCTTTACATTCAAGCCACAGACCTCAGGGCCTGTGAACAAACACACTCGTTTATTTACTGCTGCTTTTCTGGAACACTGAGCAGCTCTGGGTGTACAAATACCCAGTGCTGTCTCTAAGGCCAGAGGTGGGAAGAAACTCCCACTCTTCCTGGTCCTGCAGTCTTTCACTCCAGAACATCTCATGCCTGTTTTGTAATAAAAGATTCAACGTGATCCTTACCAAGTCTATGACGCTCTTAAATATTTTTGGAATGCTGCAGCTACCTTTACATTCATCATTTTTCTCTGTATGAGGTGAATTTTCTTCTGCACTTAAAGAAAAAGTAAGATCAGTTATCAAGAGAATTTGCTTTTTTTTTTCTTATTAGGACAATGATTCACAAGGGTATCTGATTAAATTAGCCACAAATTTCAAACACGAGCAGTATCCTGCTTAATCTTCAATTTCCTTATTCATACAGGAGTGATAGGAACACTTTTCTCCCTTCCTATTACATTGGGTTCCCTTGGCACAGGAGGCACTTCCTGGTGCTGGCTCTGTAAACACGTGTCTCATAAGTGGTAGCGAGAAGAGATCAGTGTTGTGTATCCTTGAGGACGTTGGTTACTCATAAAATAAAATATGAGGGGGAAGAGGAATATGTCCTGGGTAGAAGCAAATATTTCATATTTTCACAATCACATTTTCTCAGAAATATAGCATATCCAAATATTCAATGCATGAAAAGGTCGCATTATATC
>VMDR010027030.1:0-13754 GCA_007922815.1 Macrotus californicus
AATAAAGTAATTTAAAAAAAAAAATAAAAAATAAAAAAAAATAAAAAAAAAAAGATGCTTCCCATGTTTTCTATCCAAGCTTTTTTTCTCCAACTCATAGATAAGCTGCTACAGTCCAAGGCTATTCCAATCACTAAACTGAGCACGGCACTTGCCTGGTGATTTTAGTTTCCTGGTAAGTAACTTGCCTGGTTTCCCTCAGCAGCATGGCACCATGGGAGATTAGGACCAGAATGTTTAGACAGAATTAAGGTTGTGATCAGACAGACGGGTGTGAGGCCTAAACATCAGACCCAAGTTCAGACTGGGTGGTTTGTTTCTTTTCTTTTCTTTCTTTTTTGTGTGTATAATTTGTAGGGTAATTTCTTAAGAAATTACAAGTTATACAAGTAATAGATCAATGCATTTTCTCACACAGATGAAAATATTATATATTATTTTTTAAATTACTTTATTGCTGTTCAATTACAGTTGTCTGCATTTTCCCCTCTCTACTCCTCCCCACCCCAGCCAATCCCACCTCCCTCCCTTGCTCCCACCCTCCCCCTTGGTTATGTCCATGTGTCCTTTATAGCAGTTCCTGAAAACCCTTCCCTCCCCCACTGTCCCCTCCCCTCTGGCTATTGTTAGATTGTTCTTAATTTCAATGTCTCTGGTTATATTTTGTTTGCTGTTTTCTTTTGTTGATTGGGTTCCAGTTAAAGGTGAGATCATATGGTATTTCTCCCTCACCGCCTGGCTTATTTCACTTATATTATTTCCTTATTACCCATAATCTCTACCTCCTCTTTCCAGAAGTAACCACTATTACCACTTTGATCATATACTTCCAAAACTTTTTCTATTCATTTACATTTAAATGTTGCATTTTTCTTTTTAAAAAAATTTAAATATTTTATGATTTATGCAACTACAGCCCTTGGGAGCTGAAGTTTCTAAACAATGTGAAGTTTCCCTGTTTAATTACTAAACAGACCACCATCCCCTTTCCCCACCCCAAATCGGGGTCTTCTTATACAAGACTACTTCGACAAGGAAATCTAAACAGTGTTTGGCTGTTGTTGCTATTGTTTATTTGTTTTTTTCTTACTAAGTTTTGAAGCAATAGGTATCTTCCAGAATAATTCTCTTCATTGTAGAGAGAACAAGTTCTTAAAGCATTTTGTGTGATCAGTGTGTAAGCGATTGGGAAAGATTGAATTACAAGAGGTTACCAATTCTTGTTTCTCAACAGACACTGTTTTAACTCCCCAAAGCTTGAAAAATGTAGGTGGATTTACTTCAGTTACCATCAGAAACTGCAAGCACAGAACCCAGAAACAATATTCTGATCTTTTCATTGGCTATAACTGTTCCGAGGCAATTTAGAAACTGCTCTAAATTAAGATGGTACATCAAGACTTCTTCTTTGAGGGGATGCTCACAAAAGAGCCAATTGGTAGCACCTCCTTTTAAAACATTTTATTGTTACGAGGAGAAATTATTTTATGTGAAAAAGATAATTTTCATTCAAATAAAGATAATTACTTCACTAAGTTCTTTTAGTCATGTCCCAGCATATAATATCAAATGGTTCCTTATTTGTTAGTTTTTAACATCTCTAGGCATTTGGGAGACATCTAAAATTATATGAGGACATTTTATGCATTACCACACAGTTTTCAGACAAACGGAACAAGAGAAGATGGCTAGGAAAATCTTCCACTGTGGGACCAGGGAGAAGAGCCGCAATTCTGCAGGTTTCTCATCCTTATCATCCTCTCTTAAACCCTGAAAATCAGTGATCCCATTGAATCACTGGAAATGGCTTTGTAAGCATTTAGAGAATGCTAGTGTAGAATGAAGCCCATCTGATTTTGACCTGTTACCCTCCCTGGACCGATTTGTCTGTAAGGCAGCTCAGTGCATCTTCCCCAATAGGTTTACAGGATGATCTAGTTTGCTCTCAAATACAGGTTATCCCTTTCCAACTCCTTGTAAACTCCTTGAGTCTTTTATTTCTTTTTTTCCCTTCTGTTTATGCCCCAGGAGCTCAAGAAATGATTTACGAATGTTAATGTAGACTGAGGAGCCCCCGGCATGGGACCCATCTTTCAGCTAAAGGGTATGTTTGCTTAAGTTCTAATCTTCAACAACAAGATAATTCTACGGAAGAAAATTTATTTAAGAAACATGAACTTTTGGGTCTTTTGAAATTTAAGCAAAGTAGTTATAGCTAATTTTAAAAAGACAAAGAAATGGCTATAATCCGAGCTAGTTGTTTTGCACGGGAAAGGATAAATTTGTTAGAAACACAATCTACAATTTTGAAAGATTGAGATTACACATGAGATCATTGTCACTTACCTTCAAAACAGAGTTTGTGGTGGCCAAGGAGCGAATCCGTAAGTGCCAGGAAAACAATAGGCACTTACAATAAAAAGGGTTTAAATGATAACCCAGGCAAGCCTTTGACCCTGGGCTTACTAGCACAAGGAAGTGCCGTCACACTGCAGAGACCTGATACACCTAGAGCGTGTTATATAAACATTCTTCGGAAACTCTGGACTTTGTAAATGATTGCTTCAGTCGGTAGTTACTGGCAAACTCCTAAGAGGGAGATACTCCCAGGGACTTGACTTTTCAGTGACTGTCCCATTTGAGGCCTATTGTAGTAAGTACTGCTACTGCAGAGGAAAGAAATCTCTGACTCCACTGTAGGAAAAAACCTCTTTAGAATAAATTGCTTAAAATTGCCTTCTCCTTCCCCCTTAGGAATGTCTATTTAATTAAAACATATAGATTCTTTTTTTTTTCCTGATTATAGAATATTTATTGAGGGAGATTTAGAAAGCATGAAAAAGTATAAGGAGAAAAATTAAAATCATTTTTAATGACCAGACAAAACCACTATTAATATTTGGAATAAACACTTCTGTTCTTATAATGTGCATTTGTCTCTGTGTGAGTACACACATAAAATACATATATAATCTGTAAATGCCATCACACACTTTTTTAAAGATTTAAATGTATAGAATTGATCACATTCCACAGTTTATAGAACCATGTCATCCCTGGCCTGTGCAAAATATTCTTTCTTATTTTATATTGCTATTTACCCCCAAGATCTTATTTCATTTTTTTTCCCAGATTAGTTGCATGTATTAATGTGTTTGGTATTTGCCCTTACATGTCATTATTTAGATATATGTGTATCCTTCAAAAATATAAAGTCTCATTTTCCATATATTTTTTATGTAATTTACAGAAATGGCATTTTGCTAAAAGTTGTATTTGATTTCTTACTGTCTTGATTGAGCAGTACGCTTCTGAGCCTTACTGAATGTCAATCTACTGGAGCACAGACACCCAGCCTATGAAGCACGTTTCACTCACCACTCCCTTAGCGTGTACTTCTGTCATCTGCAGCTCCCTACAGACAGAAGCACGGTGTACTCTTCCCTTGTCAACCTGGGAGGAAATGTCTACAGACTTCCAGGTTGCTCTTTAGAAAAACTATACACCTTTTCACTCTTACCAGTACCTGTGAGGGCTCCTTAGTAGTGACTTCTTCCCAGCAGTTGCTGCCAGCCAGCCTACTGCTGTTACATGGGATCTATGCCATGTGGCATCTCACGGTTGTTTAAATAGCTTGTCTGTGATCACTAGTGAACTTTAGCCTCCTTCATTCCCGTCAGACATTCTAGTTTTTTTATCTGTAAATTCAGAACTCACATTTTCTGATTATCTTTCTACTATATTTCTTTACTTACCTTTGCTGCCTGATTTTCAGGTATGCCCCACACATTCTAGATACTAATGCCTTGGAAATTTTGGATTTTGCAGATTTCTTCTCTCACCTATGTGTTAATTTTATCTATGGTGTCTTTGATTGAAGAGAAAAATCTTAATTTTAGTGTAATCTAATATGCTTATTTTCCCCTGATAGTTTTTCTTTGGGTAATTTTTCTTTCATTTATGAAGTTATTTTGTTTAAGAAATTATAGTTTTATATTTTATAAGGTATTCTGTAATCCTCTGCTGTTACACTGTGTTTTATATATGGTGTAAGGTGGAATAAAGTAAATAAAATAAAACCCCCCAAATTTATCAACTAATAGATGCAGAAAAGCATTTATTAAAACTCAATACTTAAGCTCCAGTTAAGATGGAGGCATAGGTAGAAAGCCTTCGCTTCCTCACACAACCAAAAGAAGAATTACAACCAATCAAAAATCAATAAAAAACCAAAAGCACCAGAAAATCAAATTGCACAGAACTCTGACAACTAAGGAATTAAAGAAAAAACAACCAGAACAACCAGACTGGTAAGGCAAGACCACAAGGGCAGATGCAGAAAAACCATTAGACAGGGCTGAGGGGTGGGGGCTGGCTGCAGAGCTCTGTGAGCATCAAGGGAGGGGCTGACTTGAGAGCCCTCAGAGCTGACTGTGGGCCCCTGGGGTTGCTGCAGTGGAAGATACTCCTAGTCTCACACAAGAGTCCCACAGAAAGAGCGCCAGGGACATGCGGGGAGCTACATTGTTCCCTCTCTGGCCCCTCCCCAACAGGCAGCACAGCAGCGCAGCAAAGTGGGTTGCCCTGTCCGGGTAAACACCTAAAGCCCCGCTCCCTTACAACCTATCAGCTGCACCGAGACAAAGAAATATGGCCCAAATGAAAGAACACAGCAAAGCCTCAGAAAGAGAACTAAGTGAGGAAGAGATCACCAACCTATCTGATGGAGAATTTAAAGCCCTGGTAATCAAAATGCTCACACATCTGATTGAGTTTGGTCAAAAATGAAGAAACAAATGAAAGATACCCAAAGTGAAATAAAGCAGAATGTTCAGGGAACCAACAACGACAGGAAGGAAACCAGGACTCAAAGCAATGATTTGGAACAAAAGGAAAAAATAAACATCCATCCAGAAGAAAATGAAGAAACAAGAATTCGAAAAAGTGAAGGGACTTTTACAAGCCTCTGGGACAACCTGAAACGTTCCAATATCAGAATTATAGGGGTGCCAGAAGGAGAAGAAGAACAGCAAGACATTGAAAATTTATTTGAACAAATAATGAAGGAAAACTTCCCCAGTTTAGAAAAGGAAACAGACTTCCAGGAAGTCCAGGAAGCTCAGAGAATCCCAAAGAAGTTGGACCCAAAGAGCAACACACCAAGACACACCATTATTAAGTTACCCAAGATTAAAATTAAGGAGAGAATTCTAAAAGAAGCCAGAGAAAAGGAGACAGTTACCTACAAAGGAGTTCCCATTAGACTATTAGCTGATTTTTCAAAAGAAACCTTGCAGGCAACAAGAGGCTAGAAAGAGGTATTCAAAGTCATGAAAGGCAAGGACCTACATCCAAGATTACTCTATCTAGCAAAGCTTTCATTTAGAATGAAAGAGCAGATAAAGTGCTTCCCAAATAAGGTCAAGTTAAAGGAGTTCGTCATCACCAAGCCATTATTATAGGAAATATTAAAGGGACTTATCTAAGAAAAAGAAGATCAAAAATATGAACAGTAAAGTGACAACAAACTCACAACTATCAACAAATGAAACTAAAAGAAAAGAAAAACAACAAAAACAAAAACTAAGCAAACAACAAGAACAGAATCAGAGAAATGGAGATCACACGGAGGGATTTCAGTGGTGGGGGGAGGGGAAGAATAGAGGGGAAAAGGTACAGGGAAGAAGAAGCATAATTGGTAGGAATAAAATAGACGGGGAGAGATCAAAAATGGTATAGGAAACAGAGAACTCAAAGAACTATATGTACAACCCATGGACATGAACTAAGGCGGGGGGATGCTGTAGGGTTGAGGGGGGCAGGGTAGAGGAGGGATAAAGGGACAAAAATTGGAAAAACTGTAATAGCATAATCAATAAAAAATACTTAAAAAAAACCTCAACACTTATTCCTGAAAAAAACTTTTATCAAATTAGAAACAGAAGATAACTTTCTTAATCTGACAAAGAGGTTCTACAAAAAACTTGAGGCTAACATCATATTTAATAGAAAAATACTGAACCTTTACCTCCTAAGATCAGAAGGGAGGTAAGAATGTCTGCTATCCCCATTTTTATTCAGTACTGGACTGGAGTTCCTATCCAGTGCAATAAGGAAAGAAAAGATACAAAAGCATAACATTGAAAAGAAAGTAAATAAAATGGTATTCTTTGCAGACAATTGCGTATGTAGAAAATCACAAAGAATCTACAGACATTTATTAGAATTAATAATGACTGCTAAAAAAATAAAATAAAATAAATAAATTTAGTAAGATTGCTAGATACAAGTTTATTATAGAAAAAATTGTTTCTACATACCAGCAAAATGCAATAGGATATTTAATTTGAAAAGATTTAAATAACAATGGTCAAGTGGGCTTTTTTAACATCTAATGATGGTTCTGCTTTTATAAAAGGTTCACAACATAGCTTGAAGTTGACTAATATGGACATTATACTAAGTTAAAGTGGAACAAAATAGTGCAATTGAAAAAAATAAAATGAGCCCTGGCTGGTTTTGAACACCAGCCTGCCAACCTAAAGGTCATGGGTTCAATTCCCAGTCAGAGCACATGCCTGAGTTGCAGGCCAGGTCCCCAGTGGGGGGCATGTGAGAAGCAACCAATTGATGTATGTCTAGCATGTATGATGTTTCTCTCCCTCTCTTTCTCCCTTCCTTCCCTCCCTCTAAAAGTAAATAAATAAAATCTTTTCTAAAAAAAGAGAAAAAAAAAGAAAATGATAAGGATTGAGAACATGAGAGCATGTATTTTACTTTTGATTCAGCAATAATCAGTTGTGTGGTATTCAGTAAGTAGCTTTACTTCATTGAAACTGTTTTTTCATTTGTAAAATAAATGTTTTTCCTATTTTTTTCAAAACAGTAAAAAAAAATAAAGATATTAATTATATTCTCAATATGGGAAACAGCAAAAAAACATATTCCTCAGAAAACTTAAATTTTCACCATGTGATGGGGAATGATTATCTCAGCAGGTCTAAAGATTCCCTGAAAGAGAATTGAGAATCACCACTCCCAGCAACATGCTTTAACATGCATGGTAGTAACATATCCCAAACCAGAGTACATCACAACCAGAATACAGGTATCTGATTTATAGTATATTTTCTTTCTCCTACACTGTACTGGGACTTTAAAGATTGAAATTTCAGACTGATGAGGAAAGCAGAGTGGTGTGTTGAAGACACCTTGGGGATTCACCTTGAGTATGTGAGATGATAAACAGGAGAGAAAAGAGTTGGTGACTAGAAAGAAACTATATCATTTAAATATAGACACTTCTTTTTGTTGTTGGTTCTTTGAAGCCCTAAAATTAAAGACATTTTTCATAGGTCATGGTGTTCGGAGCTAAAGGCAAATTCTAGAAGTCATAAGTTAAAGAGATGAAAGTCAGGGGCCAATAAGATGAGCCTAAATGGGATTGTTAAGCAACGCGGGCAGTGAGGACAGAGAAGCGAGAAGGTCATGTGCTATGGCTCAGGGGAGACACAGGTGGAGGGAGTTGAAGGTGGTGTGGAGGAACTCCTCAGCTGGAGTGCACGTGTCTGCAATCCAGATACTAGAACTGGCCTGGTGTCAGCTGAGAATCCAGCATCCATAATGTGTGTTTGGGTTCCCTATCTTGGGTCCTTCTGGATGATTCAATAATATATCTACTCAGGGTCCTTTTCTAGAGGAAGGTTTGGCAAACTATAGCCAGCTACGCATTTTGTAAATAAAGTCACACAGTGTCATTGTCTATGGTTGCTTTCGTACTACAACAGTAGAGTGGAGTAGTCGGCAACAGAGACAGAATGGCCTGCAAAGCCAAAAATATTTACTGCCTGGCCCTTTACAGGGAAAATTGAGATTTCTTTTTATTTTTTATTTTATTTTTTAAGTTTTTTATTGCTGTTTAATTACAGTTGTCCCCACTTCCCCGCATTGTTCTCCCCTGCCCTGCCCACCCCCTCTCCCACATTCAATTCTACACCGCATTGTCCTTGTCCATGGGTCCTTCATACATGTTCTTTGACTTGACCCTTCCCCTTCTTTCCCCCGTTATTCCCCTCCTACTCCCCTCTGGTCACTGTCAGTTCTATATTTCTATGTCTCTGGTTCTATTTTGCTCACTTGTTTGTTTTGCTGATTAGGTTCCACTTATAGGTGAGATCATATGGTATTTGTCTTTCACTGCCTGGCTTATTTCACTTAGCATAATGCTCTCCAGTTCCATTCATGCTGTCACCAAGGGTAGGAGTTCTTTGTTTCTTTTTTTTCCCCTCTTTTAAAAATATATTTCATTGATGATGCTATTACAGTTGTCCATTTTCCCCCTTTATTTCCCTCCGCCTTGTGCATCCCCTCCCACCTGCATTCCCCCTCTTTAGTTCATGCCCATGGGTCATATACATAAGAAGCCAAAGAACTTATGTAAAATTGAGATTTCTAGTCTGATCTATATAACCACAGTGTCCAGTTCCAGGAGGTAGAAGTAGTATTCCTGGGGACGGATAGATGGGTGATTGTTCCAGAGCTGGAAATCAAATGCTTGTGTGCAATTGTGCAAGAACACAAGTGTTCTCTAAGTAATATGTGGATGTGTGTTGCTGAGAAATAGAGCACACTATGAAGTTTGCCAGCTGAGCTGTTTCAGCAATTGCGGGCCTTCTGAAGCATTGGTTGGGGACATGGAATACAATTTTCACACAAATTGTTCTCTATTTTCATAACGTAGAGAGTTGCTAGTGAGCTTACATGTAGACTGACCAGTAGAAAAATCCTTTAGTTGTAAAGGAACAGGAGGGTGTAGGAGGAAATCAGAGCTAGGACATGGAAAGTTGAAATGGAACAATGATAATTTTTCTAGAAGGATAATAGTATTTTGTTCAAAATCTTTATTCCTCTGCTAATGATGATAGATTTACAGACAAATGGTATTTTCTGCCAAGAAAATAACCCCAAACACGAGATAATGAACAGTGGAAGCTGCTGATTACCTGAAGGGCTTTTTCATATGCTAAGTATTCACATGCCATCTGATCCTTACAGCAAAAATACTATAATTTTTCATTAGAGCCAAGGCTAATGACCCCATCTATTTCACAAGTTCTTTAGCATGCACGTTGTCAGTCAGTGTGTGTGGATAAAGTGAAATTGCAAATTGAGTTATTTCATGTGGTGATTCACAGACCGAAACTCTCAAATGGAGAAAACAAGTTTGTGCTGGACCTCAGGCTACCATGCTCTCTCTCTCTCTCTCTCTCTCTTTAACAACTAAAATTATTAGAATAGACTAACTTGGCTACATTTGATTTATTACAATCGATTCCTCATTACTTCGCTCTTTGCTATCTGGACTGTAAATACAACCAGCCTACAGGAACCACTCTCTCAATGACGTCAGTAACCTCCTAACTACCAAATGGAGTGACCTCATCTCAATCTGCTATGGGCTCCTTGGACATAGACGCCTCCTAGGAAATGTCTCTTTCCACCACTATGATTCTTTTCCCACTCCTATCTGGAAGACTATCCTTAGCCTCTTTTCTTTCATCAGATATTTTATCTACCTATATGGATTTATCCATCACATTTGTGTCAATTGCTTCCTTGTCCACCAACCTCCATATTCTAATGTTTACTAATAGTATTGAGGTAGAACAGCATATCACTGGGGTGGCACCCTCTTTCCCACACTTCCTCCATTCTAGGTGCCAAGGCTGGTAGCTCTTATCTCTAAAGGGTCTCTTGTCTGTGTACTTCCCATCTTTCCCACCTCTACATCATGTCTGCAGCTACAGCTCCACGTCCAGCCCCAAAGAACTCACAAGACAACATCAATGACTTCACTGGTCCTATCATTCCTCCTAAACTGTTCTGCCAGATCACTTCTTCCAGAGCTCACCTCTCAGTGACACAACTCCACTCAAAACCTCAACATTGCCGTCTTCAACAGACCATCCAACTGGGGCCAGAACTCAAATACCTGGTATGTGAAACTCTGAGCAATTGGATCCTACGAAACCTATGAACATTTATTTTCTCCCCTCCCTTTTGCATAATTCATCATCCAGCCAAATTTGACAACTTGCTTTTCCTCCAAATGGGCTATGGTTTCCCCAGCCAATGTATTTTTTCCCCTAATTTTAAATTCTGAAATATCAGTGCATTGTGTATCTGCTCTTCTAGGAAAATGTATTTTCTTCTTAAGTCTTCCTGTATCTTACAAACACTTTCACTCTTAAGATCAGATGCTGTATGATGCCTCTATCCTTTAAGCTTACATAGCTTTTACCTCTTACATGGAACTCACATGAAATTGCCAGGTACTATGATTATTGGTATATTATATTATTACCTACTATCTCTTACTCCATTTAATATATTCAAAGTTCCTAATGACAGGACTTAAATAATATTCATCTTTATAATTAATTAGCATAGAAGTTAAATAAATGCTGATTGAATTGAGTTGTCTATAATGATGAATTTGTAAGAAAATTGCTGAATTTTACATTATGCCTTTACATACATGCTCTTAGCTAAAAATTCTATCATGTAGGTTTTCACTCACTTGGCATAAAAGGAACACTCTTTCCTGCAGCAAAGTGCTTCAGGAATTGTTTTTCTTTAGATATTTGCTGAACTGTTAAGTAATGCATAATGATGATATTAAGTAGCACAAACCCTTTGGCGATTCTTTGGAAGGAAAAGAAAATGCATGTTCTTTAAGCTCCTAATCTAAAACTGATTGAACATAAACAGCTGTGTCATAGAAATCTAGTTTGAGGTAAAACAAGACAAACCTCTGCCTGTTTTTGCCCCTTCTAGGATTACAGAGGAACCTGGATTAGATTTCAATGCAGGCCCTTCTGATAAAAGGCAACAACAAAAAAAGCTGACAGGTCCAACAGGTCTTACCTCAATTCTTGAGTCAACTTCTTACATTGCTTCTTGACCTCTAGTTGTCCCATGCATGTTGACCACTGTGACCAAGTCAATTTTCTACCTCATTCCATTCTGGCTGCTGAAACAAGAGTACAGTAAATGGGGTGGCTTATCAGCACCAGAAATTTAGTCCTCACAGTCTGGGAGGCTAGAAAGTCCAAGACTAAGGTGCTGGAAAATTTGGTGTCTGGTGACAGTCCCCATCCTGGTTCACAGACAGCTGCCTTCTCTCTTTAACTTAACAGAAGGAAAGGACAAGAGTGTTCTCTGAGATCTAACTAATAAAAAGTCACAAATCCCATTCATGAGGGCTGTCCTCTCACAAGCTAATCACCTCCAAGTGCCATCGTATGGGGACGAGGTTTCAACATATAAATTGGGGGCAACACAAATATTTAATGCATAGCATTTTCCTAAAGCTCCACTATGATGACAGTCTAGTATTTGGGTAGCATTTTGTGGCATGCAAAATATGTTTCAGAGTGCCAAAGGAACAACAGTATATATTTACCCATTCTCATCAATTATTCAGAATTAATTATTCACTAAGTGAATTATTCAGAATTATTCACTAAGGACTAGACTATGTTGAAACTTAAAGATAAAGTTTGGTTAGTTCTTTCTAGATCTTTTGTTAGAAGATAATGATAGTTATAAAGAAAAAAAAATGAATGTGAGAAGTACAGGAAATTATAATAAGTCTATCCCAGAAATCATAACCTCCCTTGTGCATGCGGTGACTCATTCTCTTGTCTTTAGGTCATATTCACTGTAACTATCACCATTGTCATTACCCAGGGCCTCTTACTCACTTAATCAGCAAAAGTTTACTGCAAGGCACTATCCTAAGCACTTGAACAGTGAATAAAAGAAAAAAAATGTCCTGCCTTTCTGGAATTTACAATCTATTGAACAGAGGACAGAGAAAACAAACAAAATAAGTATGCGAATTATATAGTTTTTTAAGGAGCACTTATTTAATATTCATTAAAACATACCTTCTAAAAATGCAGGTCATTCTGGAAGTCTATCCTCAGCCTGTTTTCTTTCATCAGATATTCTATCTACTTCCATAGAGTTATCTAGTTTTTTCATGCTCCTAGGCTTTCTTGGAAAATAATCTGTCCCATCCTGTCTCAGAGAATCTAATCCTATGGGACCTGTTGAGTTGGCTGCACGTCTCATAATTCTGCCTTTTGGACATGACTGTGGGCTCGGATCAGGTGTGAGCCATTTGGAATTCATGTGCCAAAGCTGGGGATTGGGATCGAGACTCCAATTAGACATAATGGGAGGCTTGCTTACATTACATGCAAGGAGAAGCAGAGAATGCCTCTCTGCAGAAAGAAGAATGAAGTGGAAACCTGAAGGAGTGCATAGAGGTGAGATCATGTGGCCCCAGAGAGTGTAAATGTTGTGCCTCATGAGGCCCAGGTGCACTTTCCTTGATTTCCATAATGTATACCATTCCACTGGATAAATGATCTTTTTTTTTTGCTTATAATGCTTCAAATGTATTTTTTATTACTTACCATCAAATGATCCTTACCTAAGATAAATTTTGTAATTTCCAAATAATTGCAATTTCAAATGATTCCAAATGAGATATTCAAACACCTTCACAATGGTATGATAGGGTGCTGTTCAATCAGAATGAACCCCATCTGATTCATCTGGGCCATTTATCCCAGCTGATGTCAGCCCAGAGCCCTGCCCACAGTTAAGTGGATGGTGCATACTGCCTGCTTTCTCTGAGTTACATACAACCACCAGCAATTGTAGAAATAAATGAATCAGTTACATATTTACTAAAAAATGATTTATTTTCTCTTCTAGGATAGTGTGAAAAGTAGAAGGTAGAAATTGTGCTTCCAAATCAGGAGAGCTTCCTGGAGGTAGGTCATCTAAGATCAGTTTATACAATGGAAAGGAAGAGGTTGAGAAAGGTCATCCCAAGTTCAGGCATGGCTGTTGAGAGAGCTTTGAGGGGGCTGCATTATGCACTGTTTATTTCCTGGGTTGTGAATAGGTCATACACAAGGCACTAAAGCAGTGTAGGCAGATGTGAGGCCCTTGAGATCATTTTAACAAAAGCAGGTGAAGGAAAAACTTTTATTCTGAATTCTGAGGCTGTGGAAAACTCCCGCAAAGTTAAGGGCAGCAGTGCTTTGATGCTCTGGGCAAGGGGCTGCACCTGAAGCATGGAACAAAGGAAGAAATAAGTCCAGGTCAGACATCACTGGGGTCATGGCAAGGCCAGTCGCTGTGAGGCACAGGAAGAAATGCTGTGTTGGGGCATGTAAATAAGTCCAAGTTTTAACAACAGTTTGAGTTTAAGATGCAGTGAGACTTGGCTCCCACAAATAAATAACAAGTTCTTCCAAGTTCTTCAAGGGGGGAAGTTGTTTCAGTGAAGTGCTTGGAAGCCTAATGAGCACATTAATGACCCAGCATATGGAACCCGGCAGCGGAAGACAGCAGTGCCCAGTCACCCTGCTGCACTAAACTAGGTCTGCGGCCAAAGGAGAGAGAAAAATGAAAGAAATGGAACAAACGGAAAAGTGTTTGGCGAGGTCATATTTTAAAATAACCAAACTCTGATGAATAGTTGTATTTTCCATAAATGATGATGAGACAGTCTTACAGTTATGAAAAACACAACTTCTGTTGACATGAACAAAGAGTTTCTTGATTTCTTGACATGTTTTTCAAACACTTGCCAAAATGGGGCTGATCATTTAGCTGTGTTTATCCTTTCTAAGACTTGATAAAAAGCCACTTGTTCTTACGCATCTATACAA
>VMDR010027031.1:0-13756 GCA_007922815.1 Macrotus californicus
AGAACTGACAAGTCCAATGATATTTCAGAGTTCAGGGAAAAAAGTGAAAAGGTTGTGGAGAAATGGTCATTTTCCTATGTATATAATGGAACTGGGAATTTGTACAGTATAAACTCTTTGGAAAGTATTCCAACAATATCTGTTAAAGTTATATATATATATACGTCTTTTAGCAAACAGTCTCACTACTGGGATTCTAGCTTTAAGTAATAAAAATAACAGTTCATAAGGCTGTTTGTATATAGCAATGTTTGCAGTATAAAAAAGACTCAAAACGACTTCAGTGTTTAACAGGTTGAATAATTGATGATGGAGCCATACAATGAATATTATGCCACAATTTAAAATGAGAGAATTATATAGCGAGAGTTTATGTAGGAAAATGCCTAGCTAATATGTAAACTTTTGGAAAAAAGAAAAAAGAATATTTCCCAATACATGCAGATAACATATTTGTGTATATTTGCCTGACTATAATGTATGGACGGAAACACATCAAACTTTAACATTGGTTATTTGGAGTTTGGGGAGAGCTTGTTGGTCCTTTCTTTGTTGTTGTTTGGCTTGTTGCCTTAGGCGGGACTTTTAGTTTGAAAGGAAAATCCGGTAAGATATATTTTATAAAAGACTTTTCTTCCTGGCTTTTCTAATGTGAATAAAACAAATACATCAGCTTGGGTGCTGGGTAAAACTGATGCATGCGACTCAGGGTAGGTGGTATGGTTTTTTTTGGTATCAGTAAGGCAGGACTTGTGAGCTTTCCCAGATTTTTCCCAGGGATTGAGTTTTTATGTTGTTGTAGTAAGTAGAGTAACCTTGAGAAGTTACTCAAGTTCTCTCAAACCACGGTTTTTCATTGGTAAAATGAGGGTTAAAAACACCACACACGTTTTCATTATGAAATGGTATATGAAAGGATTTTGAGTGTTAAGCTTTTAACTCATTATGTTTTTTACAATTTATTGATTTGAGAGAGAGAGAGATTTCGTTGTTCCACTTATTCATGCATTCATTGGTTGACTCTTCTGTGTGCCCCGGCCAGCATCAAATCGCAACCTTGGCGTATTGGAACAGCACTCTAACCAGCTACATATCTGGCCAGGACCAATCCCACGTTTTAATTGAATTCTGACTTCCTGACATTTTGAGTCGCTCTGAAATATATCTATTTCATATATCACATATACGACTTGTCATATAGACACATATACACACATATCTATCCATCTATTTATCCCTACATCATTACTGTAGGAATTGAAAAAAATGCAAGGCGAGAGGATAAAGGTAGGTAAAATCTTAACTGTCCAAAGCATTATGATATCAAGTGCCAGATGAATATTACCTAATTTAATGTATTAGTGAAGGCAAAAGTGATCGGGGAAGACTTCATGGAGGAGGTGAGACAATACAGGTTGGCGATGCGCATGATTGGGAGAGGACAGGTATTGCTACTGCCTGGCGCTTGAGCTTCCCATGATGCCCGGTGGGTGCGAGAGCGACCCCTTCCGGAACTAAGTTCCTCTGGCCCCTTTTTCCGTGCCTCCGGGCGAGCCCGGTGCGGGTGGTACGCAGGCGCCGGGAGCTGAGGAGAAATCGCGAAGGCTCGATAGACGCGCATGCGTGCAGCTGTCTGGAGGCGGTGGCTTCTTCGGTGTGGAGACTGGAGGCTGAGCGCTAAACTGTGTGGGGCGCAAATGGGATCCGGCTGTTAGTCGGGTAGGCATAGGTAGGACCGCGGCTTCGTGGGAAGTAGGGGGCTGGGAGGCGGGAGCCCGTAGCGGTGGGGTCCTGAGCCTTTCGTGTGAGGTCCGGGCCGACTATTGTATCTGTGTCGCAGCGGCTGCGCACAAAATGGCGGCGGCAGGCGGCGGGGGCGGGAGGAGGTTGGGGGACCCCCGGGATGGGAAAGGAAGCTTAGCTTCTCTGCTCCCTCGTCGGCTCACCGCACTGCCCGGGAGGGCCGGCTCGGGCCCCCGTGCTAAGAGCGTGCTTCGGGAAGAGTCGCCTGGCGCCGTTGCACTGGGCCGAGGAACAAGAAACAACCCTTGGGCACAGGCAGTGGCGGCCCCTTCCCCACAGGCGCGGGGCCTGCCCGGACCGCGCCAGGCCTGACAGCCGGAGCCAGCGGCGGTGAGGGAGCCCGGCGCAGGGAGTAGCCATTCCCGCTGGGCCCTGGGGAGAGGCGCCGGAGCTTGAGCAGAGCGCTGTGGTTGGCGACGCCGTGCAAGAAACGGGGAGAGGAGAGCGTGCGCGGCTGGGGCTGGGGGCCGCGGGATGGAGGGGACGCTGCGGCTCGGCGGCTCCTGCTGACCGGCGTTTCTTCCGCCTGCCCGGTGCGAGTGTGAAAGCAGCACACTGTCGCCTCGGTGCGGGACCCGGAGGGCTCACAAAGGGCCCTGTGTGTGTTTGCCAGTCTCGCGGAGGGGTCTCGGTGCGGGTCGTCCGTGATGTGTTTTGTTTGCGTCCCAGCCGGGGCCCCGCTCTGTCGGGGGTGGGGGGCGGGGGGGTGCGCCGCGAACGCGGGTCCTCGGGGGGCGCTGGACGCGGGTCTTGCGTCGTTTGAGGTAAACGCGAATGGAGACATTCCTGCCAGGTCTCCAGTGCAACTAGATCTGGAGGATGCCTCGAGCTAATTTTTGTTAATCTTAGATTTTACTTGTAGGCGAAATAGGGAGGGGGAAATACTGTTTTAATCTGAAGGAGTTCTGAAGAAAAACTTGTTACCAGGATCCGGCGACTTAATGTTCATTCAAATTCTTTTGCTAAATGAGCTTCGGAATTGTGCACATAAATTGGTCTGTGTTTTTTTTCTTCATTTTACGTAAAGAGTTATTTTTCAGGCGTCCTTGCTGGTGCGTATTTGCAGTTAAAATTGATAACGTGGAAAAAGGTTTACAAAAAAGATGAATTTAATGAAGTTGATGCACAAAAATAAACGCATATTTTTTACTATTTCAACATAACTTTAAATTTTGTTGATGTTTAGGTATTCTAGACTTAGTGGGCTTATGTAGCATTTTTTAAAAATTTGACAGCGTTTCATTACACTTTATTTTGTATTCGCATACACTGTAATGGGCATTTTTAAATTCTTATGTGGACTCAATATGTTAATACCCTAAACTATGCTGGGCCAGTCCCTCCTTGGTTGTGTTGGAGCAAATAAGGGTAAAGATAAAACAGTGGGAAGAAATCACGAAATCTCAATATTTTATTTTATTAAAATCTCATTCATTTTTTTTTTTTAGCTGATTCCTATTACAACATGTTTGTTACCATGAATGTTGGTTGTACTTTAGTTTTGTAGTCTCTTGCATGTAATCTTTCATTATGGAGGGTGTACATAGCAGATGCTTTGGTTTAAAAAAATGCTTCTATGATTAGTGACTACTTTCTATTTCATGGTTGTCTTAAAGATTTTTTCTCTTGGGTGCTTTTAAGGTGATTTCTGGAAATTTTGTTTTCATGTAGTGAAAGAAAATGAGGGAAATAGTTTAGTGGAAAGAGAATAGGCTTTGGAATCCGAAGATCTGGACTCGAATCCTTGTTTTTTCTCTTACTGTATGTGTGAGGTTTTGGGGTAAGTTAGTTTAGTCTCTCTGAACTTGTATTTTCTTATCTGTAAAATGGTGATAATACCTGCTTGGGAATGTTGTGAGGCAAGAGTGAGACAATATGTGGAAAGCTTCTATCCTTTGACACATACTAGGTGCTTAATAAATATCAGCTGTTTTATTACAACCTGTGGATACTCTCATAATGAAAAAGAAGGGGCTTAAAGGAATTTAGATTAAATTGATAAAATTTTGGAGCTGAAAGATTACCCAATATTTCATTAAAATATTTTGTGTATCTATAAACTTTATATATGCCTGTCTTATAGCACTTATCAAAAATATTGTAACCATTTATTTATATGACTATGTTCACTTTTCGTATCTGTCCCAGTGCCTGGTAAGTGTTAGATTCTCACAATTAGAGTGAATGAACTCAGTTGGTAGTTGTTAGATCCAGGATATGAGCACAGGACAGACCCTTGGAGTCCAAATTCTACTATAGCTAAATATTTACTGGTCAAGATTTGGATAAATGTTTCCAAAATCTTAATAAAATGCTGTTCATACTAAGAAACAGTATTTCCAGTATAGGTACCCAGTAACATAATTTGGGCTGTTTTGTGTAGAAACAGGAGCTGTTGAGTGTTGAAATGTGGTTAAGAGATCCACCAAAACAAACTAATTATTATATTTGTGGAATGCTAGTAAGCCCCCTTTGTATCCATCTTTACCAATTATTTCATTGCTTCATCTTTATTTACTGTAGTCTATTTGTGGTTGAAAAAATAGATAACTGGAAGATAAAAAGAGTAATGAAAAGGGAGAGGGTAAGAAAAAGGTGAGGTGTAGAAATAAAACATAGCCCTAATGATCAGTGAGGCTCTTGCCCTGGCCAGGTGGCTCAGTTGGTTGGAGTGTCCTTGTGTACCCAAAAGCTTGTGGTTTTGATCCCCCACTGGGGCATGTTCCAGAGGCGGCCAGTTAAGGCCAGTTAACGTTTCTCACATTAATGTTTCTCATTCTCTCTTCTCTTTCTCCCCATTCCCCCCACCCCTTCTACCTTCCCCCGCCCCCCACCCCTTTCTCCCTCTCTCCCTTACTTGGGTGAGGATTTTATTTAAGAAAAAAAAGAGTAACACAGGTTTTGCTTTGAAGGAAAAAGTTTTAAGGTATACATTTTGATGTTTTCTTAATGTTTATATTGGAGTACTGATATTTTAGGTTGTGAATCCCTTAAACACCAAAATGTTTTTGTTGTTCCAGTCTTTTTAAAGTTTTTATGCTTTTTTCTGTGGTCTTCATTTTATTAAATTTTAAACTAATTTCCCTATTGTCCCTGTTGATGAGTGAATGTTGCCAACTTTTGTTTTGAATTTCTTCTTTAAAAAACATTTTATTTTTAAAAATATACAGAAGCAGAGAGTATAATACAGTGATTCACTGCCCATGTACCTATCACTAGCTTTAACAATTACAAGTTAATGGTCAATCTTGTCCCTACCCTTTATCCTTTTTTTTTTTTTTTAAAGCAAATCCCATATCATTCATCAATTCATAGTTCAAAAGTTTCCTTCTGAATATTTAGAGGAAAAATGCTTGGCACACCTAAAATAATAATTCCTTAATGTTATATATTTAGTCAGTGGTCAAATTTGCCCAGTGTATTTCATATACCACATGCATATATACATGTATTAATTTCTGTTTCTACTACTGTACTGAAAATGTCAGAAATTATCCAAGTCAGTAAAATGAGCAAATACCTACCTGCTTCTTAAATACCATATTGTTTACTGTCTAACATTTTTTGAACACCTATGGCATGTCAGGAGGTATAATTTTAATTATTTTCATATAACATTCTTAAGTGGGTATTGTTCTTAGTTTCATTTTTCACATGATCAAACTGAGTCTGGGGCTAACTGGCTTGCGTGGGGTGACATTTTTAGCAAGCTGCAGGGCCAGAATTAAAACGCTGAGTCTCAGGTCAAGTTCTTAAAAAACACTATGCTACATTAGTGTTAAATGTTTATGGGAGTTAACCAATTTTGCATGAAGTCATTTAGTGGCAACCCTCCTACAGGGTGGGTGTCTTCAGATCAGTGGAAATTTCCCCAAAGATTAGATTATTATGCATTGCATAATGGAGTGAGCGTGATGCAGAAAAATAAGGGCTAAATCCAGGCATTTGCTTAGTGCTGATGTTCTTACCGTGTTGCAAGTTTTCCGCCTATTGCCATACTTGCTTATATAGTCCAGTCCCTCTTTGACTTAGCATATAATATGTATCTAAGAAGTTAGATATTTCAGTGTTAGACAGACTTTGAGTCATTAGCTGGTTTTGAGTGAGTAAAGCCCTGGCTGACAGGAACTCCCTTTCTCTCTCTCTTCTCTGTCCTGCACACACCCTCACGCCTCTACTCCCAAGCCCTGCCCCCAACTATCTGAGCATAAGTCGCCTACATTGCACACTCCTTTACCCTACTTTATTTTATAAGAATAGGATTTTTTTTTTTGTAGTCACAGTATAGTTACCAACTCGGTAAATTTACATTGATAAAAATCTTTGATTACCATATTCTGATTTTGTCAATTGACCCAATAATGTTCTGTGCCCCTCCTCCCCCCTTCCCCAGTACAGGATCAGTCTAGGATTAGATAATGGCATTTAGTTGTCACGTCTCTTCGGTCTTCTTTACTCTGGAACATTTCCATAATCATCTTTATCTTTGTGAAATTGACATTTTTGAAGAATACAATCTACTTTAAAAAAAAATAGAACATTTCTCATTTTGGATTTTTCTGATGTTTCCTCTTAATTAGATTCAGATTATGCATCCTTGGCCAGAAAAATCATGTAAGTGGTGCTCTGTCCCCACTGTATCAGATCTGGAGGTGCATGATGTCCATCTGCCCATCTTGGGTGATAGTTTGGTCACATATTTGGTCAAAATGTTTGATTTCCCCACACCACCCCTTGAACTAACTGACCCGTAGAGAGACATTTTAGGATTTAACATGCACAGATGATTCTTGCCTGAACCAATATTTCTTATTGTAAGAAATATTTCTTATTGTAAGAACCAATATTTCTTATTATATTTCTTTTTGTAACGATGGTTACAAAAATGATGGTTCTCCAACTAAGCAGTCTCTCTACATTTACATAGTTCTATTGGTATGTAGTTATGGACTCCTGGTTTTTTCAGTGGTTTATAATTTGTTACTATCCAGTTCTTTCTTCCATTTTGTATTTATGTTTTGTCTTCCACAGTGAGAACCCTGGCTTCCAGCTCTATCAAAACACTTATTTGCTCTTACTTTACTCATACCACTTCAAAAAACAGCAACCCCCCCAAAAAAAACTACTAAAAAGAGTAAGAATTTATTTGTAGTTATTTTTTTCCTAGCTACCCCAAACCGAGGGTACATAAATCAAATTGTGGGTGCATAACTAATTTGCCTTGGTCTTCTTTTTCCCCTTCAGCGGGTTATAGTGCATACTCGAAAATGATTGAATCAATTTACTTTTAATTTTATATTTTCCCACCTTCCCATCCTTGTTTTATTTTTTTAAAAATGTAAATTGTTAACATGCTTCTAAAAGTCAAAACTATGTAATAAGATGTACTTCATGAGATATCATTCCCATTTCCTTCTAAGCCTATTACTTGCAGGGTTGTCCAACCTTCTGGCTGCATGGGGCCCAGGATGACTGTGAATGCAGCCCAACACAAAATCGTAAATTTACTTAAAACATTATGAATTTTTTTGTTACTTTTTGTTAGTGTTTGTGTATTTAATGTGTGGCCCAAGACAACTCTTCTTAAGCAGATACGTGCTTATTTTCATTTTTTATACATAAGATACTATATATATTCTTTTGTACCTTGTGAAGACTTTAAGGCATTTGGCATTTTAGGCATTTGGTAAGATAGTTTAGGTGTACTTAAATTGAAGATTTTGGAAACCTATTTTAGGCAGATGGAAACATTTTTTGGCTCATGTGCTCCATGAAAGAAGTGAACAACCAAATGGCAGGGAGGTCAAGAATGCAGGTAGGCCTCAGGCACAGTTGAAACTGAGTAGTGAATGTCTTCAACCCTGTATTTACCTCACGGTCCTGCTTACCTCTGTTGTATATTGGCTGTGTTTTGTTTCAGCGTTTGTACTTTCTCACTAAAGTAATAATAATGCTGTCAACAACATTTGAGTTTTATCAGCATCCATCACTTTTCTCATTCCTGGTTAAAAACACAAAATCCCAGGAAAGATTTCTTTATTCCACGTTGGATCAGGTGGTTTCTCTTGGACTAATGTATTATATTTGTTGAGGGTAGCAAAGTAAGTAGGACCACCAGTGCACATCTCCAGGGCATTATTTACTATGAGTACAGTGTTATGTTACTATGAATACCATTGTGTATGCAATGGACATGATCCTGAAATATAAAAAGCACCTCTAATTATACTCACATATCCTGTTTATCAGAAAGTTGTTTTCCCGGAAATAATAACTTAAATCATTGCTGTGGGATTATTAATGCATGGTTCTCATGGTGATTTGTTCCTGTCGTCAGCAAGTTGATCTTCCATTTTTTTCCTAATCTGAAGTCATGTTTATCAATCCTTCCAGGTAGCAGTGAAGTTTGTGATGTCCTTCATGTTACCAAATAATGTTTCTAATTGTCTGCTTATTGTTTCTTTCACAATTTCCTTGAGGTACCACACTTTGGCAGTTTAACATACAACATGATTTTATCCACCCTTACGGCTCCTTCAGAATTAATGACATAACCTTTTGTGAGGTTGGAGGTTACAAAACTAATGGAAAAGAGTTGACTGGGTGAATCTACCCATATTCCAGAAGAAATTAGCATATTGAGTGCCAGTTAAACTAAGCACGAATGATATGTATTTACTCTTGTATTATTAATCCAGTGTAATACCTGCATTCTTAGGTGTGAACGTGGATTTCTATATCCTGAGATAAACAGTCACTAACAAAGCAGTACCAAAGGAGGTATGTGGGTATATACCTAGAAAAGTAATGTTAAAGGTTTCCTTTTGTGCTAAGATTATACAAAACTGTTTTTATTCTTTTCTGTTTGTCATGAGGGTGGTTTTTCTTTCTTTTTGGGTGGTGGTGGTCATGAACATACGCTACTTTTTTTTACAATTAGGAAAACAAAGATATAAAGTAAGTTTAAATTTTATACATCTAGAATACAACATGGAAAGAACAACGAGAGTTAAGGTTCTAGTTGTGGTCTTAGCACTTGGTTCCAAGGCCTTACTTAATTTGTAAACGGCGTTTCTCTTGATCACAGGCTTGGGAGGCTCAGATGAGATAATGAATATTAAAGTGCTTTGTAAACCATGAAGTGCTGTAAAGTTCAAGTATGGGACTTCATATACATCTTTTTGCAAATCTAGTAGAGCCATTGTGACTTGGCTGATGACACTTTTAGAGAGGGGAAGGGAGGGAGAAAGCAAGAGAAACGTCAATGGGTGGTCACCTCTAGTGTGCCCCCAGCTGGGGACCTGGCTATAACCCAGGCGTGTGCCCTGTCTGGGAATTGAACTGGTGACCTTTCGCTTTGCAGTCTGGTGCTCAATCCACTGAGCCACACTAGCCAGGGCAGATTTCAGATTTCTTTACCAGTATTTAAAGAAAATTAAGGTTTCCTTTTTTTTTTTTTTCTTGAAAGACTGCATCAAAATAACACGCAGTTTGAGATTGTGTATCTCAGAAATACCTTATTAGCACCTAATGGTGGTATCTTTTTAGTCTATCACGCCTTTTATTTCATGTCTGCCTCAGCAACTCAGTTTCTATTAGGTGCTTTGGGAAGAATTTTTATGGTTGACATTTTATTGAATATTTCTTATTTCAGAGTGATATGTTCTGAAAAGGATATATAAAAGAATTTTTAACTGTTACTTGTCAAAATAATAAATTTTTTTCAGAAGTTCACAATGTTTTGTGACTATTAAGTGTCCTGTTTTGAAAAATATTAAATACAGGAAAATAGAATGTTGATTGAAAATAGCAAATAGTATAGTTCTAATTTCATACAATAAAGTTTGGTGTACCCTCCGTCCCTTACCATCCATACATGCACGCATGTACACAAAACTAGAAGAAATGCGAAAATATTTGTTCGCTGTAGGTGATGGTTTTATTGGTAAGGATTTCAGTTGCTACTTTTTATTGTTTTCTATAATAATCATACATTACTTCTCAGGAATAAAAATTTATTTTAAAGGGATAATATTATTTAATTGCATTCAAAGGAGTTAATAATTAAGAACTCAGATATCAACCCAGATTTTTCCAAGTTAGTTTAATGATTTCATAAGTTGACCATCCATAAATTCCTCTATCTAAATGAACCTCTTTATGGCCAGAGCTTCTGGAGTTAAGTGAAAAAAGCTTTATAGTGAATGGCTCTTCATTTATTCATTTGTTTTCCAGGTGTTAATGCCAAGTATACCTTTGTCTTACTGGTTCCTGTTTTTTAATCACATTGTTTTTAGGTTATATCTGTGTCATCCTCAAAAGACAGGTTTATTTTCTTGGGTGTGGCATAACCTAATTTTTTTTTTTTTTTAAGATTTTATTTACTTATTTTTAGACAGGGGAAGGGAAGGAGAAAGGGAGGGAGAGAAACATCAGTGTGTGGTTGCCTCTCAGGTGGCCCCTACTGGGGACCTGGCCCACAACCCAGGCACGTGCCTTAACTGGGAATTGAACCAGTGACCCTTTGGTTCACAGCCCGCGCTCAGCCCACTGAGCTACACCGGCCAGAACCTGCATAACCTAATTCTTAATCAGAGATTTCTTACCAACAACGCTTTGTTTTGCTTAATTTTATATTCTTAATTTCACAAATTAGTTTTGTTCACCAAAAAGGTATGATGAAACAGAAGAAGAGTAGAATATGAAAGTGTTTAATAACTGGTAAGTCAGTTAAGTCAGGTGGGAAGGACCAGGGTAGGGAATAATGCACTAAAATGAGATTTTCAACTTAAATCTGCGTTGTTTTTTTTTTTATACATTGCTTGTTAATCATAACAAGTTAGATGATTTTGGCTTTTTTTTTAGATTTTGATGTGATAGTTAGATTGAGAAGTATAAAGTGTTGATTTTATACTCCTGTTTTTTTGTTATCTGTTAATAATGTCATACTGAATATTTAGCACTTCAGCTTATTTTGGAAATGTTCAAACGTAAAAAAAAGTAGAGAGTAAAGGTAATAAATTCTTACGAAATTGTCATTCAACTTCCACAGCAAATGCTTGCCAGTCCTGCTTCATCAAACTTTCTTACCCACCACCTGTCTCTATCCCCCACTCAGACACATACCCCTTTTTTTCTAGATAATTTTAAAGAAAATCACAAATTTGTCATTTTACTTGTTAAGTACTTGAGTCTATAACGTTTGATTTTTATGCCAGCTTATTAGCAAATCTACGTGGATAACTAGATTTTCCGTTCATAGTAGGAAAGGAAAATGGGTAACTTTAGACTGGAGCATACTATTGTGCATTTTGGGGAGCTTGCTTGTTTCTAATCTCTTTGCATTCTGAGCCTTTTTTTTCCCTGAAGACAGTTACATTGTTAGGAATTACTGCTTTAAAACACTGTTTTATGAAGAGCAGCTGACTTTTTGGATTGCCTAAAGAGATTCTTCTGGGGTGATACTTAGAAAAAATCTTGAGGAATGGTTTTGATTCTGAAAAGTAGCAGTATTCTAGGTAGTGGAGTATGAATGAAGTATGAAAACAAGAATGTTTTGGAAGTGGTCAGGAGATAGCAAATAGACCAGTTTAGCTGTAGCAGAAGGTTTTAAGTGTTATTAGGTGTAAAAGGTAGATTGGGATCAGGTTATAATACTGAATGCCAGGTTGAGTTTGGATACTATCTTGCAGCAATGAAGTGGTGAAGATTTTCATGTAGAGGAGTGGTACTAAAAGAAGTATTGATAGGATATTAATTAGTTAGTGACTGAATGGGATGGAGGCTGGCTGTGATGTAGAGTGATGATGAGAGCTTGTAATAAGGTGGTCATGGTAGAGAAAGGAAAAAAATAGTAGAGATATTGACAAGAATATATACAATTTTATGATTAGCTAGAAATAGAGAATAAAAATGATTAGAACCTTGTTGACTGAGGGAATTGGTGTGGAGAGCAGAGGGTTGAAATTTGATAGGTTTTAGAGAAAATTAAAAAGCCAGTATAAACTGGCTAATAATTGGTGTAAGAGATAGGTTCCTATCAAATATTCTTTTCTGTGTTCATAGATGATTTTATCAAATAGTCCCTGAGGTTACCAAAGATTTGAATGTTTTAACTGAAGCTATATATTTTTTTGTCTTGGACCAAAATTTGTAGCTTTGTCAGAAATATGCAGTTAATAAGTTTACTTATTTATAATTTTTGAAATCATTCCCACACAGCTGTCTCATTACAGTATTTAATGCAGAAGCTTCAACCCATGGTATTTTAAATTTTCTAAAAGTTGATAAATACATGTTTAGTTAAGACTTTGTTATCTGAAATCTCACTTCTTCCAGTTCCCTCAGAACTTTTAAGTTACGCATCCTGCAAAACTCAACTAAAACATTCATTATCTCTTCCAGAAATAAATTCTTTTCTGATACTTAACCCTTTCGGTACGAGCACTCTTTCCGCTGCGACACTCCCGCTGTACGAGGTGCCGCGCCGAAAACGCGCACATAGCACATGGTCCGTCCTCCTTTGTGTGAAGACTTTCCTAACCTTATATAAGATCTTTGCTTAATAAAACAATGCTTTTTTCCAAGTGTTGTTTGTAACTTTAATATTAAGAGATAGTTATATAAAATTTTATCAATTATATAAGTAAAATTTATAAAAATTATATACAGATTATATGATTATATACAAAACTATATACACATATGATCCTCATCTAATACGCCGGTAAAACAGAATAGAATTTTACCAACTGTAGATGTCATTTACATGCACGGATTGCCACTTGGATGCCGAATATATCCGGCGCTCATCCACACAGGTCATCAGATGGGTGCCGGATATATCCGGCACCCGTACCGAAAGGGTTAAGCCTTGTACTAATACTGACATTATTGTACTACAGTTGGTTTACTTTGTTTTTCTTGTTAGGTTGCTTGCACTTTGGCTTTAGGAATCATGTTTTATTTGGCTTCGAAACTCTAGGCACTAACATGACTGTCATTATTAAAGTCTCGAAAAATATTTAATAAATTGAATGAATGATTCTGAATTTATCCCTTTCCATGAAGATCAAAAAGAACAGGAAAGAGATCTGTGGTGGTAAAGAAACAGCCTCTGAGAACTTAATTGATCATGGCAAGTGAATATATATCCTCCTTACCCCATCCACCAATAGCATGAGTGTATGGACATTTCTAAAGAAATTTTCAGTGTTTTCTAAACTACGGAGTTGCCTTTTGAATGCTCCCCTGTGTCAAAAAATCAAAACAACAAAAAAGAAAGATGAGAATGTACAGAAGTAGTGGTAGCAACAAAAAGCGATAGATATGTGGCAATGGAGGAGAGCCTGTGGCTAAAAACTGGATATGGGGAGAAAAGTGCATAGGGAGTTGTCACAACCACCTAAATTTACGCCTTGAAGTCCTAGATTCTGCAGCCCCTAAGTAGAACTTGTTAACCTTTTTGGGTTACAGGCCTTTAAAAAAAATTGGATGATAGATTCTCTCAGAATTCATTGCCTGTCTCCTAACAAAACACAACATTTTTCTGGAGTATTTGTTCTCCATCCTGGTTTCAATGTTTACAACTTGTCTTATGTCTCCAAATTCTGAAGCTCCTTTCTAACCTAGAAAGAGTTTTCCTGTTTTCTTTGTGGTTCCTAACCCTAGCCATTAAAAGTCTTTCAAGCCCTGACTGATGTGGCTCAGTGGATTGAGTGCCAGCCTGTGAACCAAAGGGTCACGGGTTTGATTCCCAGTCAGGGCACATGCCTCGGTTGCGGGCCAGGTTCGCACTAAGGGGCACATGAGAGGCAAGCAACCACACATTGATGTTTCTCTTCCTCTCTTTCTCCCTCCCTTCTCCTCTGTCTAAAAATAAATAAAAACTTTTTGAAAAGAAAAACCTTTCAATACTATGGCTTGTGCTCTGTGTTTAAAAAAATTTTTTTTT
>VMDR010027032.1:0-13748 GCA_007922815.1 Macrotus californicus
GTTTCTCAAAGAGTGGTCCTCACCCAGGAGCATCCGTGTCATCTCAGAACTTAATAGAAATGTAAGCTCTCAGCTCATCACAGAAACTCCGGGAGTGAGGCCAGAACTCTCCAGATTGGCAAGTAGACAAGTGACTTGGGTGCATGTGATGCAAGCTCAAGTTGAAGAACCAATTATTTAGCCCAACTGATGCTGCTTAGACCATACACTCCACAGTCCCTATCCCAGGAAGATAAGAGACAGGACCTGGGTTCACAAAACACATGCCCCAGCAAGACTGTATAATGTCAATGTGAGATTTAATTGTAGACCAAAAAGAGCATCTTTTTAAGTAGAGTTCTACTGAAACTTCAGTAAAGAAATGAATGATGCATAGCCTTAAAACCTGAAAGATACATAAAGCTAGTATTTACAGGAAAGCCCTCAAGTAAAGAAAAATAATTAAAGATTATACCTGAAAATGTGATTTAGGTAAGCTCCTAGGTCAACACTCAATCAAAATACAAGACGAAATTCACATCAAGGTGAAAGGCTGAAAAGCTGGTTTGTCAAAGGCCAGCCAAGGGGTCCTCATGGGAAGAAAATCTATACTTTGGATACTTACAGAAAAAAATGACTTTAGAAATCAACTTTGTCATTCATCAGGAAATTCACACAGGGGGAGACTTTGCAAGCATTTCTGTTGTGAGAAAACCTTCAGGCAAAAATTGAAATCCCTTTTCTTAAGAGGATCCATTCTGGAGAGACCAAAAAGTGTGATCAGTGTGGGGAAGCATGCTGTCAAAGAAGGTATCTTCATGTTTACTCCCAAGTCCACATAGGAGAGAAGCTCTATAAAGTAAAATCGGTATGCGGAGGACAATTTAACTAGACATTTCTTGCAAAAGCCTCATAAGAGGCATTCCTAAAACACATGCAAAGCTAGTTGTGGGTTGCCTGCTCTTAAAGGATTATTTATGCTACTACATCCCTTAGTTGCTGGTGGTAACTGAGTCAGTTCTATTCAATGCAACAAAAATGTGTGGTTACTATGTTTAAGAACATTCTTAAAGTCTGGAAAGGCTATAAAAAGTGAATAAGGCATAATGCCTTTCCTCCTGGAAGACTGTAATTGACCCACAGAGATAACTCAAAATGCAATCGATTTATTTTTAAAATAAAGTATGCAATGTGTATAAAAAGTGACAAAATACAAGGAAAGGATGAACTATTTCCAATGAGTAGAATCTAGAGAGGAAGTTGAGTATGAGATGAATTTTGAGGAAGGAAGATGGATAGGGTTTCAAAGGGTAAAGGGGCTTAGAGAAAACAGTCTGAGGTAAGGAAGGAAATAATAAACAGGAATCAAAAGAGGAAAACATGGTACCATAGGCAGAACAATGTCCCCTCTCACAGATATCCACATCCTAATCCCCAAAACATGAGTATATGTTAGCGTACATAACAAAAGCATTGCAGATGGAAATAATGTCAGTAATCAATTGTCCTTTAGATAGGGAAAGTATCTTAGATTATCTGAAGGTCTTAGTGTAAACACAAGAGAGTCAGAGAAATACAGGAGAACAGAAGCAAGGTTAGAGTGATGTCATTGCAGGGTTTGAAGGTGGAGGGAGGAGGCCACAAGCCAAGGAATGTGGGCATCTTCTAAATAGTGGAAAAGCATGACCATGAACTCTCTATTCCCACAAAACACAGACAGGCCAACACCTTGATTTTAGCTCAGTGAGACATATTTGAAGTTCTAATATCCAGAGCTATAAGATAACTTGTCTAGCCTTAAGCTACTAAATTTGAGGTAATTTACTAGAGCAGTGATAAGAAAGCAATAAATGCAGATTGTCGGATATAATTGGATTGCAGTGCGTTCTCCAGAATTTAAGGCAGTACTCAGAAGACAGATTGGTACCATGATGAGAAGCACCTTGACTCTCAGGATGAGGCAAGTTTAAATTCAAAACTATAGTGAGAGATTATAAATTTTGACCTGGGGATTTGTGGGGGCCAGGAGGGGTGTGCAGATTTAATCAAGATTAAGTGTATAGGATGGATTACAACAGAGAAAGATAGGAGGCAGGAAGTCTCCCTGCAAGGCCAATAGTACAGTTCAGTTAAGATGGATTCAAGGCCTGCGAGGCAGAGGTAGCAAGTGCAGTAAAGAAGGGAAGAACAAAATAAACACTACAAAGACTGATCTGATTCTGTGGGTGGGGTTTGGATCTTGGGGTGAACAGAAAAGTCAAAGCATTTCAACAGCAGATAAATGAAATAAATATATATTAATAAAGAAGTCAAAATAAGCAGAGAAATGGGAGAGGCAATAAGGCAGTCTAAGTTTTGAGCATCTGAAAAACAGAAGTTATATTTTTATAGTAAGAACATAGAAAATATGTCCATTGTATATATACAATATTTCACATATCTTGAATGTGGTAGAAACTCAACTACTCACCAAAATCAATTCTCTCCCTCCATAGAAAGGGGGATCACAGCTGGATACAAATCTAGACTAAATTTCCCAACCCTCCTTGCTGGTAAGTCATGTGACTAGGCTCTCTCCATTGGAATATGTGTTGAAATGATGTGGGAAAATTCTTCGAATTCTTAAGAGAGTCAGTATGCCACTTCCACCCTTCCTCTCCTCTTCTCAAAGGGATGGCAGAGCCACCAGCTGGAGGGATGGCAGAACCACCAGCTGGTCCCAGCAGGACCCAGGGGAGAAGAGCTGCTCTGCCTGTCTGAACAACCTCCCAGGACAGTTACTCGAGGAAGACAGATGCTTCCGTTTTGTCAAGCCAACAACACTTCATTTCCATAGCTGAGCCTGCCCCAACAGACACACAGAGGTTCCAGCACAAAATGTGACATCAGTAAGTGCAGCTGTTGACTTCCTTGAAATAAAGTCACACCCCACCTATGCCAGTTTAAACCAGCCACACATGATAGGCACACACACCTCTTTCTAGCCCGAAGTTCTTTCCATTTCCAAAGACAAGATGGGAATCTAACTTTTCAGAAACATTATATTACATAAATTTAGATAGAAGAACAAATCTGTATTAAACATAACAGCATGGTATAAAAAATGGACTAATTCAAAGGTGAAAAGAACAAAATCAAAAATATTTATTATTACCTTAACTGAGAGACCTCCAGGACCCTGCCTGTCACACATCACAAACATGAATTCACACATATGGACACACATATGATATAATACGTAGATTAAGAAAACTCCCTTGTTAGCATCCAAAGCTGGTCATAGTTCATACACAGTTTGGGTTACCATGTGGCCACCTTTCTTTAGGATGACAAAGGAAGACCCAGTGGATGGTTTCTACAGGAAGATATTTTCTTGACAAAAACTTCATCTACTTTATATCTTATCGACTGAACTACAAATATATCACCTCATAGCTCATTAGACTCAGAGAAGGAATAATTTAGCTAATCATTACCCAGCCTTAATGACGCATGGCAAGGGGCTGAGCTCAGCTCCACGCAGGCTGACCTACTCCGAGCGGAGGGCAGACAGGCCAGGGCAGCCAGGGCCAGCTTTGTGCAGACCGAAAGGAGGTTGCAGGAGGGGAAAGAACTCCTTTACGTTTTGATATTTCAGTATTTCCATATTTGGGGAGGGCGCTCCACGTGTTGTAATCTCAGACAGGATCCAAGTTAAAAATTTCTTAACTGGGTATTTGCCAGGTAGGTAAAGGATTAACCTGATCATTCTATAATTCTAGAATAGAGAGAAGAAAGAAGGACAGACACGGACTGGGTATTTGTAACAGAGATTTTGTGGAGCCAGTTTTGCCACCCTGCCTTACCTGGTACCTAGCTCATTTTACGCCCCACCTTAGCTTCCCTGCGCTGGGCAAATTCCAGGTTTTGCTTCCTGGCTTAGGGCAGGAGCTGGCTGGTTTCTGCCACCCCTGTGAGCACCACCACAACCGAATTACCTGTGCATCTAGTCCCTGCACTGGACTGTATGTTTTCTGACAGCAGGATATATAGTTCACAGCTCTGTGCCTTAGTTTCCTGTCAGAAAAATAATGATAATTATAACACCATTACTAACCTTACAGGGTTGTTATGAAGGTTAAGTTGGTTAATACATGCAAAGTGCTTTGAATTGCACTTGGCCTAGGTATGGTAAGTGTTCCAGGGGCATTTGTCATCGTTGCTTTTGATTGTTATGGTTCAAATGACTTAAAACACACTTTTTCCCTAAGGGGTTTTAATCTATTTAGATTTGAATTTATGTTAATTAAAATTAAATAAAGTTAAATATTTAGTTCTTCAGTCCCACACCGCATTCCTTGTGCCTAGTGGCTACCGTATTGAACAGAACTCACCATCAGTGTTGATTTATACTGGTCTCTCACCAGTTCCTAATTCTCGTCCACTAAAGAGAAGGGATCATATCTATTTCATCCATCATATTCTAGCACCACCATATTTGTTTGAAAAAATTCTACCACAGTCAATTTAGCCCCAAAATTCTCTTCCATATTCAAAAAGCAACCCAAATATTTTCCCCAAATTTCAGGCTTACAAACCAAATTTCTGCTAGATATCTCCAATACAATGTCCTACAAAATTTTACATTAGACATAGTTAATATCCTAGAATCATTCCTCTTGCTGTATATTGTGTGTGTTAGTTAGTCACACAAACACTTAGCTAAGCACAGCCACATGTTAGAATCCTTGAAATCACCTGTGGAAGGGAGAGGCAGCTCTCCCTTAGAACCTATTTCCCATTTCTTTGCCTGGGTACGTAACTTAATTATATTTTCCTGCCTTCTTTGTATTCCAGTTTGCCGGTGTGGCTAAGAGGCAATGCAGTGTCCGTGGAAGTTGTGAGTGTAATTCTCAGGCAGGAGCTCTGAGGAAGTATTTGTCCCTCTTCTGGCTCTATTTCCCCATCTGCCAGCTGGATGGAAGGGCTCCTGGCCCTGGGCAGAGCCACAAGATTGCGCATGTGAGATTCCTACATGCCACCTGGAGGGGAGATACTCACCTGCCAAGAACATCTGCTCTGGAAGGTTATGTGAGAAATAAAGCTTTATTTGTCCAAACCAGAGGAATTTTGGAGTTATTGGTTATAGAATCTATCATCATTTTTGCTAATATGTCAACCTTTCTTTCTCTATGACCTTCATGTTTCAAATTCAGTCAAACATAAAGGATGCTGACCATATACCAAGTACATATTTTTTATAACTATCTGATATCCTCCAGAATCCCATGTCTTCTGCATTCTAGCACTTACTATTGTGTCTAACTAAAAAAACCAAAAACCTCCACTTACTATATTAAGCCAGTCAAAACCCAAATCAACCTTTCTGGTGATCTTCTTTTATTCTTAGCTAAAATACTTTATGCCTCCACCAAACTAGATGGCTCTTTTTTATTTCCACTTACCCCCCAAATTCTCCCCTCCATGCCACTGTTCAAGATGGTTTCTCCACCAGAATAACCATAGTTGCCTTTCAAGCCACACTTAAATTCATTATTCCATTCTATTTTTTCTCCTCACATTTTCTTATTTATGGTGTCTTTCTTATGCCTTTGTGATTCCCAACATACCTCCTTTATTCATCATACCTGGAAGGATGCTCCATGAGAAAATGTGAGACTATATGTACAAGTTGCTCGGATGGAGGTAATACAATAATTAACAAATAATAATTTAAGAATAAACTTTGTATTTTGAAAACTATAAAACTACCTTTGTCCTGCCCTCGGTATAATAGTTCTGCTCCTAAATGGATCATAGTAAGCAGCTCAAGGGAAGAAATTCTACCTTTATCTTTAACTTAAAAAAAATAAAAACAGATACAGTGCCATGACCATAGTGATTGTTTTAAACATCAAAAATAAGCAAAAAGGCAGTACAATGCCAAGGCACTGAGCAAGGACATGGAAGAAGCCACGGGTTCAGTCACTGCCACCTTCTGTTTCCAGGAGCTCCTAGTCCGATGGGCAGCTGGTGAGGGTCAAGTCATACAGCTAGATGGCACCCTGGTGTCTGGTGCTTCCTCAATCCCCCAATCCCTCAACCCTTCACAAAGGCTCACTAGTGGCGCCTGCTAAAAATTTCTCAAACCTGGTTTGTTCTTTCCATCGAATCCAAATCAGCGTCACCTCTCACCTGAACATCATGCAACATTTGACAGTTGACTCACATAAACTGAAGACTGTATGCTTTTGTTTTTTGCTGATGCTGCTACCTCCTTATAAAGACAACTGTAACTGAACAACAATAAAGTAATAAAATATTTAAAAAAAACCACTTCTAATAATTTCCTATTTCTCTTACGATGGAGACAGAACTCCAAATAGGTCTGGCTATTATATCTCTCTTGGTTAATCTCAGGCAAGGTTGCCTTTTGCTCTCTGTGCTCCGTCCATCTCAGCCTTATATTGGCTTTATAACCCATCACAAGGGATGACATTTGTGATCTGCTGACACAAGTACCCTAGCACTATGTCATCACCTTCACGGCCTTTATTGCTGTGGTAATAATGAACTTGCTTGTGAGATTGTTTGATAAATGTCTACCTTCCCACTGGAGACAGGTCCATGACGTTTGACGAAGGCAAGGATTGTATGAATCTTCATTGTTGGTTGCTTATTTGACATATGGTAAATGCACCATAGATATTTGTTGAAATGAAGAATGATGGATAAGTAAATAAATAAGCCTATATCTATTAATCTTTTTCTTTGTTGGACCTTTCCCTTAAGGAGTTTATGTTAGAATGTGAAGCCAGACAAGGAAACTCAAGTTACACTACCTCATTACAGAAGTAAATAAAAATCATTATAAAGCCACTAAGAAGCCCTTATTTTAATTGGTAGTAGAGGAAAATTCAAAATATCAAAACTTTTCATCAAGTCTTAAAGAATGGAGCAGAGGGCACCAAGAAGAGGTGTTGTGGGAAGTAGGAAGGACATATAAGTCAGATGGATCATGATATAAAACAAAACTCCAGAAAAGAACTTAGCCTGCAGGGGGGATTCACATTCTGAGAAATACAAGTAAAGTGGCAAGTTAGAGGCTACAGGACTGAAAGGGGAGTCATTAAGAATAAAGAGAAATAAGGCAGTTAATTAAGGGGCATGCAATTTTATTCTGAAAACATTATCTCACAAATGTAATTACCTAGCTACATATATCTACGTGATATATTATACTTAGAAAACGTTTCATTGAAATTATTTTTTTGAAAAAGTCTCCCAACTAGAATATATGTTCTAAGGCATAGTCACACTACTATAATGTGAACCACAAATGCTGTTTCTATAAAAACGTGTGCTTTTCAGTTTGCAGAACAATACTAAAACTGCTATTTTTGTTTGCAGGTACTGGTGTATCTTTCTGCAAGGATGCCATAGCAACTATTTCTTTAAATAAACATTGACTGTACTTCTCAAAGTTCACTTAGAAAGTAAGTTATTGCTGCATATTTTCTGATTAGCAAATTCATAATAAAATTGCCACTGTTCCAGCTACATGTCTTACCACAATCAGCCTTCTCTTAAAATGCACTCACACTAACACACACACAGACTTATTCTTAGTAATTACTATATCTATAGGATAGGTATTCAGGTTTCTAACTAACAAAAACGTTTATTATACAAGTAAAGCCACTCTCCCAGCTTTCTGTTTATTAAGACAAGTTTTCATTATAAGAACTTTCGGACAATGACAACAGTGACAAACTGTTGAAAGAAAACTTTAGAGGGTTAATAATACATGGAAGAACAGTGATACATATATAAGACTTTTACATTTATTGTGTATCTGTATGTGTATTTCTACTGTATTCTAATACCGTATTTGTAAAACTGACAATAATATCCATATATGACAGGGAATGACTATCCACAATGACTCAGAGAAGTTAAATGACTTGCTCGAGTTCACCAAACCAGTTAGTGGAAGTATCAGCCAACAGAACCTCTCATAAACAGCCTATCTGGGATTCCAGTGTAATTTACTGCCAGAGGTGGCAATGATAATAGACATCTCAATGTAGACAGACACCACAGAAATATTTCTCCTTTGTTAAATATGTGTATATTCTTTTAAAATAATACATTACATGCTTTCCTTTATTTTATTGAGCCTCGTGTTCTCTGGCGTTATTTTTAGTCCAAGTAAAAGAAAATAATAACATTCTTCTTGAATACTTTACTGTTATAAAAAATAAACTGAGTTTTTAATTACTTGAAATCTTTACTACAAGTGACAGTATAATAGAAGTTCCTGGGTTCACTACGTGATGTTATGGTTATGGTTTGGTCGATAAAATGCTTCTCATCTGGAATACTTTGTTGAGTAGTAATTAATCATTCTTGCTATAGGAGTCAAATTTCCAATAATAAAGATTGGCATAAATATGCATTTTCATTTCTGCATTTCACAAATTAGCTTCTATTCTTAATTCTGGGCTTGTATTCATAATAACCAAAAGAATCTGTATATAAACTCCCCTTCATTTCAATGGTTTGGATTTTAGATTATACAAAAATAATGCACAGACCTTTTGAACCTAATAAGCTTGGCTCAATTTTGCAGCATCAACCTTACTTCTACCAGTTGAGAAAATTGTGCAATATTATGACTTAGAATAAAATAGTCTCAAGTCTCTTCAGAGAGTATTATTGTTGTCTTATGTAGAAAATTAAACTTTAGAATCAGATAATCCTAGATTAGTCTAATTCCCCACTTTGCATTGTTGATAGTGAAAATTTGGTTTCCTGATTTTTTAAATGGGCAAACAATTCCTATCTCTTAATGTTTGATGAATATTAAATACTATATTAAATATTAAGTAATATTAAATAAAATAGTGACTAAATATTATGTTGTTTTACTCTACAGAATTTTACTTCTCAGACACAGGCAATCATATAATGACATAGGGAACTTAATATTTTGTATAAATTTCCCTTTTAAGATGTTTTATTGACATTACTATTTCCATCCATCATAAAATTTCATGTTTGTTTTCATTTGTGGTACCCTTTCTCAACCCTTTATCTGTCCATAATTGCTCTAAGTTGTGCAGAGCTTTGCAAATATGGACAAGTTATCTTTGCTGACTAAAGCGATTTCTTTAAAATAAACATAACTTTGTGGCTACCCAAGAGCCCTCTTTGTGTGTATTTAGAAAGGGCTAACGATATGGTAAGTTGAAAAGGTTTAGGAGCAAAGAACAATGTAAACAAAATTTTCTGAATTTTCTATGGTTAAGGAAGTAACTCGGAAGACTTAGCTTATTCAAGCTTTTAGAATGACTCTTACCTCAAGATGATTAAAGGGAGACTGACACAGCTGGTCATTTTGGTCCTTTAGTCAAATAAAACTGTGTGTTGGAGGCATCACATTGACGTAAAGATAGTGGTGGCCATCTGTGGAAGTCCTTTCTTCTAGGGAAGCACATTGCTTCCTCTGGGTAAATGACTTGACCCCCAACCCAAACCAAGATCCATATGGTTCTGATTCTGGGGAGAAATCTTTTTTTATCATTATACTCCTGAGAAGAGGTTTAGAAACACTAGCCAAGCTTGGCCAATCACAATGCTTATAATTCTTTCCCAAATCTATCTATCTATCCTGCCTCTTTCTTCCCTCTGGCTTTCCTAAGTGATATGGAATGATGATGGCCCTCCCCAGGACCACATCCCACTTCTCCCTCAGTCACATGGGGAAACCTGCAATAGGGAGAATGGAGCTAGCAAAGGGGAAAGCAGAATCCATTCAAGTTACATTCTGTTAATCATTCATTCATTCAATAAAAGGGATATAATACCTACTATGATTGAGTTCTAGGTACTTGAGATACATACAAAAATCAAAAGAAATAGTTCTCGGAGGGAGCCTGAATATCACAGCACAGCAATGAACTGTAGCTGGAAATACATGCCAAGCTGTCCAGATGCTGACTGAACTGTACTTTCATATGGAGTAGAATCTCTGGGCAGTGGCCTGTATTCTGGCCCTACTGAAGACAAGATTGGACCTTTTCCACAATCAGATGGATAGAGATGGAACATTGGGAAGTCGGGAGGGGAATCCTCTTAATTTACATTATCAGTGAAGTTTACTATGGAACCCCATCCTCCCTCATGGGTCTAAGGAGATTCTTTTACTCCCAACACCACAAGAATTCCACTTCCACCGACAACAAAATGATAGAAAGGCACTCACTCTATTAGCTGAGTTATTTTGTGGCCTAGAAGCAATTAAACACTATTGCAGACTGAATGTTTTTGTTCTCCTAAAATGCATATTTTGAAACCCTCTCCTCCAGTGAGATGGTATTAGGAAGTAGGGTTTGGGGCAAGTAATTGGGATTAGATGAGGTCATGAGATTAGAGCCCTCATGAATGGCATAAGTGCCCTTGTAGTCACGAGAGAGTTTTCTCCCTCTCTTTCCATGTTGAAGACATAGCAAGAAGACAGCCATCTAAGAACCAGGAAGCAGGTCCACCCCAGACACTAAATCTGCTGAGTTCATGGTGAACTTCTAGCATCTAGAACTGTGAGAAATAACCTTCTGTTGTTGATAAGTTAACTGGTCATGGTCTTTTGCTATGGTAGCCTAAGCTAGGGCAAAGACAATCTGCACTTGCCATCCACGTCATTTCTACTTCTCTGGAAGAACACCATCCAGTTTGCTGGATGACATCTTAGCTCTCCCCGACCCCATCTCCTAAGAAAATGAGATGAGGAGTATTCCCCAATTCATTCCACTATCTAGAAATACGTGTAGACGGGGCTGAAAGAAGAGTGTTTCAAAGATAGCAATGAGTCCTTGGACAAGAAAAATGAGAAAAAGATGGTAATTAGGTGGAGGCCACGAGTGGGTCTAGATTCCGAAGGGCTTTCACAGTCAAGCAAAGGAATGTGAATAAAACTGTTGGAGCAACAGCCAGAGCTGCTGTCACTTGAAGATAGATGATATAATTAGGAGGCTCTGGCATTCAGGCTCAAGTTCTAGAAAAAATGTTCTAGAAGAAAACACTCTCTGACTTGCTAAACACATCTGTCCCCTTAAGCCCCCCTGACCCCATTCCTTGCTCAACTCTGACAAAAGTCATTGACTTGATAGCAGAGTTCAATCCACTCAGTTACACTACATCCTCTGTCACATGCTCTCTTAATAAGCAGAATCTAGAGAAAGGCCCGAAACTTTGAAATCAGAAGGCCTTTAAATCAGCTATCATCTTTGACTTTGTGTTACAAATAATCTTTGACTTATGGAGAGCAAAGAGATAACAATGCCCACGCCATAAAATTGTCGTAGGGATTAATTAAGACAGAAAATCTTTCCCCTTTTTCAATTTGAGGGGAAAGGGAAAAGGAATTCTAAAACAAAAAAATTTCAGTTGGTACATAAACACATTTTATCGGTCTATGTACAAGTCAAGTCTTTGCATGTGACTGTGTCACTTTCCGTTTGTTTGTTTCATGTTGCTGTCACATTAGAACTCACAATACCCCCACAGCTATTATATGCAGCACAATGCACTCCCCAGGGGCATTTCCTTCAAGCAATTACAGACATTTTAATATGATATGTTTTTAGTTTATACAATGTTTTATGCAAATCATATCCCAAAATGCTATGCAAAGTTAAATAATTCACTTAGAGAATTTAATAATACATAAAAGGAATGGAAGAAGAAATTAGATATTGGCTAGACAGGCCATTGAAACCTGTGGTTGTAAATAAAAGAATTAACTCTGATGAAGCAAAGAATTAATTGTGAACAAAGCAATTGATGCAGAATATGCAAAGTGGATGGAGATGCAAGATGTTATCATAAATTTAATATCCCTTATCTGAATAGGGGTCAAAGTAATGTAAAATGGAACATCATGAACATTATAATAGGAGGAGGGATTCCAGAGGCAGAAATTAAAGGGTCTGTAGGACTTAGAAAAAAAGCAACAGAAATCCATTTACCCATCTGTCTGCATTCTGGGCATGCTGTTATTTGTAAGATACATTGGAGTACTAAAGTATTTGCTTCCTCAGAAGGAAATGAATAGCCAGGGCAGCAATCCCGGCATCCCCTAGAGGTACTGCTATAAATCATGGAAAAGTAGAGGATTTGGGTCAAAATAAACCTGACTATGAGCTCTCATACCAGCATGTATTATTTATTTGTCTCTAGAAGTGGGACTTAGCTCTAGGTTTGTTTTTTTTTTTAATTTTCTCATCTGCAAAATGTTGCTTATAAAAAAAATGTGCAGAGGGAAAGATCAAAGCACTTTGCATAGTGAAATTATTCTAAATACACATTACTTGCTAGTTATTTTTGTGTCCTCTTTTCACTGGATCCCTCAGGGCTGGGCATCCTCTGCTCATTCATTCTCACATTTATTCAATCAGCAGATGTTTACTGAGCTCCATGTTTATTCCAAGGATGGTTCTGTGTTTCAGATAGTTTTGCACAAAAGACACACAGCTCCTCCCCTCAAAGAGTGCAGAGTGTCATAGGGAAGAAAGATATTACACAAATAAACAAATTACATAATTCTAGTGTGGAACTTCATAAATGTAATAAACAAAACAAAACTAGTGTAAAAAAAGAATAATAAAGGCAGACCTAAAAGAATATCAAGAATGTCTTTCTTTTGAGATGACACTGAAACTGAAACATGAATAAGCAGTGGGAGCTGACTGTGTGGACAGCAGGGAAAATCGTGTGCTAGGCAGATGGAAGAATACGTGTGGAAGCCTTGAGGTGGGAGAGAGCCTGGTGTGCATGAGGGAAGAGAGAGGCAAGTGCATGGGAGCAGTTGGGCTTCCTCTGGGCTCTGAAGCTCCTGTGCTTCCTTCTATCTCAGTGTATCTCACAGTGCAGTATAGGGAACCTATCCACACGTGCTGTGACCTAGTGGCTCAGCTCTGGTTCTGAACGCTGACAGATGCGCATGGAGAACAGAGAACATCTGTGAATAGGTCTCCTGTGGGGAATCAGGCCTGCATTGCACCTAGGGCTTTGAGACTTGCTTTTGCTAAAAACTCCCTCACCCTGAATTGAGGAAACAAATGTTTACTGCATATCTTTAAAGTAACTTCCTAAAATCTATGCTAAACCTCTCAAGTTTGGATGTAACCAGTTCAACCTCTTTTCCCTTTACATTTGCAAATGACCTTTATCTTGAAGGGATTAGCAACATTCTTTCTTTTGTTATGGTAACCATCCAAAGTGAACCTGTACACAGTAAAGGAGGACCCTCTTTGATATAATCTACCTAGAATATCTATAAAAGCCTGCCCAGGCAAGGGGTCCGGGCCCTCTCTCTCTCTGAGAGAGAGTGGCCACGCAGGCTGGCCCTTTCTCACACTCTCTCACCCTCTCCCTGGCCCTCTCTCACCCTCATTCTCTCTCTCTCTCTCTCTCTCTCTCTCTCTCTCTCTCTCTCTCTCTGAGAGAGTGGCCATGCAGGCCCTCTTTCTCTTACTGAGAGAGCGGCCAAGCTAGCACTCTCTCACTTAGAGAGTGGCTCGACATTCCTTTTTCTCCACAGGATTCCTTTAGTCTGCGTGAATTTGTTCGTCACTTGTCCAGGGATATAGGACAAGCATTCCACAATGACACGCGGTCCTGCCGGACGGGACTGCGACAGTGCAGTATTGTAGAATTGTCTGTCTACTGGTGGACGGACCTCTTCTATGAGATTAAAGTATTGAAGGTAGGAGCTAGGTCTTTCATCC
>VMDR010027033.1:0-13756 GCA_007922815.1 Macrotus californicus
AAAATATTTAGAGCGTTTGCCACTTAGAACATTATAAATTTACTGATGACAGCCTCAACTTTTAAAATATTTAAGTTCTAAACAAAGTTGCACCTTATAAAACACAGGTCTGAAGTGGGTTGGCATGCATTAGTGTGAGCCCACGTGAGCCTTACCTGTCATCTCCTTAGCCTGCTCCACGATAAGGTGATTGAGAGCCTCTTTTTCTTGCTTCAGCAAAGTATTTTCTTCCTTCAGAACTGACACCAGCTACAAAATAAAGCAATAAACTGAGATGGCTGCAACAGACGAAGCAAGCCAGATGCTAAGTATAAAGACCACACACGGCAGTCCCTCCTTACCGCCACGTTTCTGCGCCTCATTTCTTTGCCTAGTTATGTCTAGTCACCTTTCAAATTTGACTCAAGCATTACCCCCTCCAGAAAGCCATCCTGAAAACTCCCTCCAAACAGATGTCTCTTCTCTAGGCTACTACAGGTCTCTGTATATGCCTCTTTATAGCCCTTATAAGTGATTCTACTACTTCTACTTCTGTAGTAGACTAGGAATTTCTGGAAGACAAAGATGATTGCTGCTGTTGGTTTGCTTTGCACCTTAAGCACTTACCAATTGTCTGGCACCTCATAATCATTTGCTCTTAAAGCAAGGAGAATGCCTTCTCACCTCAACAGCCTAGCACAAAGCTGTGTGCACCCATGATTCAAGCAGAGGGACTGAGGAGGTTAAGAAAGACATGGAGGGCATTTTCGTTCTGGAAATTCACTGAATATTTCCTAAAGCTCCTTGCTGTCTGTCTGTCTTGGAAAAGAGAATTTTCCTTTCATTTCCTTTTAAGAACTTTACAAGATTGTAAAGTCCCTTTATTCCACTTTAGACATTGACCTTATGATGGTGGATATACTTAATGCCGCTGAACTATACACTGAAAAATGGTGAATATGGTAAATTTTGTGTTATGTATATTTTAATCACAATTACTTTTTCTTAAAAAGCATTGACTTAACTTTCTAGTTCCTGGTTGGGTAAAGATTCCCAGGAAGCAAAAATCAAAACCAAAGATAACTTTGCAAAGTTCATAATTTACTCAGTTCATTTCTGCAATAAAATGTGTACTTGTGATGAATGAAATCTGAATTCCTTCTCTAAGCATAAGTTGAAGGGACTCTAAAAGTGATAGTTAATAATAAAGAGAAGTGTCAGGAGTTCAGAGGAGAATGAGCTCTGGGAGTAAGGATCCTGAAGAACAGGGAAGTTAGTTAGCCCCATGCCATAGCAAAAGTCAGTGCAGAAGGAAGTGATGGTCCAGGTTCTTCCCTCCATACTGACATGGCCTTAACATCCACCCTCAGTAGAAAGGCCCCAGTTCTCTATGTGATTTTGAGAGACGCTCTTTGTCAAGGGTATGCTTTTTCAAAATAAATGTGCTGAGCCCACATTCCCAGAGCTTCAGCAGGTGTCTTTGTAAAACCTATCCAGCAGATTCTGATGCACACTCCTGGTTAAGGACCACAGTTCCGGTGTGCCTTCTAGGCTCCTTGATCAGGATGATTGGAAAGTTTTACTGGCTGTCACAGTGACATTTTTTAATTCTTCCCCATTACTACACTCCAAAAGAATCATTGATAACACCTCTAGCTCTCCTGTGAAAAACAGAAGGTAATAAAAAAGGAAAGGAGAAATCTAAATCTGCTCATGGATACTGTTCTATCAAGACTAGTAAGGTATGAACTTGACTTTAAAGAGGAAAAGAGAATATTCCTACCAAGTTTAAATACTCTATAGATTCAGTGGAAAGCTTCTGTGGACTCAGGAAATGATGAAGTAGGGGCGGGGAGAGAGAGAGAGGGAGAGTGGGAGGGAGAGGAGGATAGAGAGAGTGGCGGGGGGAGAGAGAGACTTGAGTATTACTTTGAATGCGTATCTGAATTCTGACAGAACTTGCAATTTAAAAATAACATATTAATGGCATTGCTATGTCCATAATACAGAGCCCAGATCTGCTAGAGATATAGGAGAAATTATTTTATTAGGACCCTGAATGCCATGGAAGGACTGCAGTTTTATTAGCTATACTATCTTACCTGAATTGCATCTAAGCTCCTTCTGAGCTTCTCATTCTACACACTGCAGTTAATGTTCAAAACCCAGCACAGAAACAGCATATTGGGATTCTTGCTCATAGTTACACCCAACAGAGTCAACTCTGTTTTCATTTAAAGATGGTCACACTAATGGAGTCTCTGAAAGTCACTTTCTTTCCAGTAAGCCTTATGTTGGGGTACTTTTATTTTGTTTACACAATGCATTTCATTACTGCTTGAGAACCTTAATTTTTTTCTGTATTTAGTAAAATTTTGAGATAAGTTAATAGAAATTTGTTGTATGGAAACACTGATCAATCTATAAAGATTTTTTCTTTATTTCTTTTCTTTTTTTTTTTTGGTTCTATCTGCATAGCAGCTCTTAGCTGTAATGTATGCAGACATTTGGATTTTTCCCTTGGACTTCTTAACACAGTCTCCCTAGTACCAGCTACTGAGAGTTCATTGTTTGATTTGCTTCTTAATCACGTTAACCCAAGGAAAAGGAGTGCAGACTCCTTTTTGAATAAAAAGAGTGTATAGTAGGGACATGACCACTAATTCTCTCCTTACAACAGTGCATTTCCTCTGTTCTCATTAGAGTCCAAAGATCCTACTAAAAGACCTACAGCTACTGACTCAGCATGTGGAAGAAATGCCTGGGAAACACTAACAATAAAATTTGTATTTCAGCTTTGATGGAAACCAACAGAGAGCCCCAAGGGCCAGGTGAAGATGACAGCACATTTCCTTTGTGAAAATGTGAACACTTAGCTCCTTCCTACCTGCTCAGTTTCTTGTTTGTATTTATCTGCACGTTCCTCAATGGATTTCTTCTCTGACCGAGTTTGCTCCAGGTCTTTCCGGAGCTTGGCGATTTCTTCCTGTAGACTGAGAACCCGTCCAGTGGCGATCTTAGCTTCCTCCTCACTTAGTTGAAGACGTTCTAAGTCACTTCGTAGTTTCTCAGTCTCAGAGTTGTATATTCCTTCCAGATTGGTCAATTTCTCCATGAGACATTTGTAGTCTTTGTTCTTTAAACACACATAAACAGTAAGTAAATATACATACCATCAAATGAATTTAATGAGAAAACTGGACTTATTTATCATATTCATGTCACATCATCACAATATTGTTTTGATATGTAACCAAAATTCTAACCACAACATTTACAGTAACACAGTCAATACTCTCTTAGTGATACAAAGAGAGACCAGACACCACTACTTCTGTTTTACAAGATGAGTAACATAGAAGTGATTTTCCTCATAGTTGCAAGGCGAGTTACCAGAGTAAATTCTTAGTTTCCTGATTCTTACTGCAGAAATGGGAAAATCTATTCCTGTTTTTGAAAACAAATCACTGTGCTACTAAAAGCCATGTGTTAGCCAGGTGATGCCTAAGAATGATAAAATGGCCTCAAAAGCATCAATTTCTTACAAATCTTTGTTTACCGCCTCAAAACTCCTCCTCACCCTTAGAAAGCCTTTTGTTCTTTTTTTAAGGATTTTACTTATTTATTTTTAGAGGGAAGGGAGGGAGAAAAAGTGGGAGAGAAACACCAATGTGTGGTTGCTTCTTGAACACCCCCTACTGGAGACCTGGCCTGCAACTCAGGCCTGTGCCCTGACTGGGAATTGAACTGGCCATCCTTTGATTCGCAGGCAGGCACTCAGTCTACTGAGCCACACCAGCCAGGGCCAGAAAACCTTTCTGATGAATTCTATTTCATTGTTTTTTTAACCCTCTGTGGTATTTATGTATCACTACTTGCCTTTATATCATTAGCATGAGCTAAAATATTACTTAGTAACTATCTCTAAGAAATCAAACTTTCCTCTGTAAATAGGCTGTAGACTCTTCGGAAGCACTGACATCTTCCTGACTCTTTGGCCACCTCAATGCCAAACAACTCACCTGCAAAAGGAACATTATATTTGATGGAAGTAGACTGTAGTGGCCAGAGCTGTGTGAAGTATAAAGTACATGACAGCTCTTGGTCATAAAGGTTTGGAGCACTAGTAAAACTAGCTGTGTTCTCAAAAGCAATCTCCAGGCTTAGTCCTTGCAATCTTACCTATGAGCTTGTCACGGTTTCCACACTCATTACTATCATTATTATTTTACTCTTCTGCTCAGACTGAAAGGTAAAGTCAGGGGAGACCAGGCTGACCACAATCCCCGTGGATTTCTTTAGGCACGCTCACGTTCAGGGCTCCTGTTTAAAACACACCTGCTCATCAACTTTGCGCTGCAGCTGCATAATCTTGTTCTCCATGCCAATGTGCAGTTTCTTATAGCGCTCTACGGAGCGAGCCTCAATCTTGAGCTTCTTCAGCTCGCGCTTGGCCATCATGCGCCGAAAGCAGCACTGAAGGTAAATGATGGCATGCATGGTCTTCTTGTAGTAGGTGCGAGCCAGCCAGCCCCGGACCCACTTCTGAATGATGACGGCTTTGTGCTCACGGAGTATCTATAGAGAAGCGGAAGGATAAATAACGTCAGACCCTGGATTAGACTCTACCAATCCATGGCTATCAGGCTGAGAAGTCATGTATTACCTAAAGGGAAAGATACAAAAGTTGAAGTGACAATGTATTATGTAGATTGTACACGTCAAAAATATATGGAAGCACAAAATTATTTTAAAAGGTGATTTGAAAAGTTGATTTTAAAGGGCAACTTGAGAAACATAGAGTATACATATAGAAGCTGCCTAAATAAAAGCCATCAGATTATTCAAAGGAGAACAATTCTAAAGAGAAAGAAAAACCCACTAGGGTTCTTATTGGGACATGATGTCTGTCAGCGACAGGAGGTCCTCTACAAGGTGAAGAGAGGTTGGCACCCTGTGAATTACGAGCTGTTAACACACAAGACCTGGCCACTGCCCATCCTGCTGATGCTGTCTCGCTGTGTGCTCCGTCTCTGCTTGAGGACATGGGGTATGACCAGCAAGCAGGCTCTGGAGGCCGACATTTGGAATGCCGCAAAGTTTGTTACTGACTTGTTAATATTTTGCCAGAGACAACAACAAAAGGTGACACTGTTGGGTGACCTGTTTGAGGCACACTGTTCTAGTGATGACTCCCTACTGCTGTTTCAAGTGTAATAGGAACCGACTTCTGGGGGTCAAAGGTGGGAGGAACGAAGCTTTGAAAGGAAAGCTAAAGTAAGATAAAGGGAAGCACACAAATCTTAATTTTGATATACTTTCTACAAAAAAACCATACTCCCCTAAACTTATACACAACTTATAACAAAAAGGTTGCCTTACAAGATGAGTTTCTTGTCACTAAGACCATGGGGCAGAGACTGTGTGAACAACTTCCAGGAGTAATGGAGAAGCAATTCTTGAAATTAAGCAAAGTTTTAACTATCAAAACTGTCTAAGGTTTATAATTTTAACCCTCCTCAGTCTATAATTTTATAAAACTCCTGTGTGATGTAAATGATATTTCAATGTGTGCCCATAAGTACTTATTAGTGACTGTCACAAATGGACACAATGTGTCTCTTATAAAACTTTTTAAATGTAAAAATTTCTGAAATCATATATTCTAATAGATAGCAGTTTAAACGGTTCCTATTTGTAGGTGAGGTACCTGAGAAAATCAATGAAAAAAATGTGCCACTCTAGAGGGTACATTTAAGAAATAAGTGGTTAAATATCAAACCATCAAATACAAAATAAACGTTGCTGTTTGGCAGGCCTGAATAGTCTCTTTGCCAGGTCAAGACCACCCATTCTGACTGTTTACTGAACACTAAGGCAGTCCCTGCATTCCACTAAGTGTGGTCACTGGGCATCACACTGCAGGGAAGTCAGGCACTGGAGTTCTCCCCGAATATCACCATCCTCCGGGAGCCCCTTATCTCATCTGGATGAAGAGGGACTGATTAGACAAGGCTCAGTAATGACAAATTGAAGACTTGCAGACTTTCAAACTCAAGCAGCACACAGTGGCAGAGCTATTAATGTCTATTTTCCTATTCCATTTCCTTCTCTCCCTGTAACTTCAGACATTGGTCCATTTCTGTAATTTCAGTCAAATGGAAACAGTATATAATTAAATCTTCCACTCCCAATCCCATTTCCATTAGTGAGTCAGAGAAATTAAACTATACCTGCTCTTCCTTAGACTCCTAGGCCCCATGAAGGGGAGGCTTGGGCTGGAAACACCAGAAACCTGACCAGAAGGGGCACCAGTGGGGTGATACTGGACCACACACGAGCCAGCCTCTGACCTGCCTCCCCCCACTGCGTCATCACATTGGAGCTGAGCTGGCCAGAGACCGACACCGCTCAGCCAATGGCCTCAAAGCCCAGTTCAGATGTTCCTGAGGAGAGCAGTGAAGAAAACGGAAGTGTATGCAGTTTGGTTTATCTGAAAGGTCAAGTTTAATAAGGCTTTTCCTTCCCCTGAAAGCTCATGCTTGTAGAGAAAGAACACTAGGCTATACGGCTGGTATGGCAGAAAGAAACATCTGGAGTAACTATTTTCAAATTTTCTTCAAAACACAGCTATGAAATATGCTCATTCAAGACTCATTAGTTTTTCATTTTTCTTTGTTGTCTAAAGTTACTTCAAAATAAGAAAGTAAAATGCACACATGAATAGTGCCTCGGTCACCCTCACGTACTGCCTGTGATTAGAAACATGCCTCTCAAATCACTCTGGTGATGCTCCTTCTAACAGTGGTGCCCACAGAGCTCTGAGACTCGGACTGTACCGCATCCTGGCCTGTTAGGGATGCATCATAGCGCAGACTCCAAACCTTGCCAAAAGGAGAGAAATGCCTTTCCACTAGATCGTGTAATGTCAGAGGTGATGACTAAGATTAATCAGGTGACCCATTATCTATAGTCATGTTGATTATTGCCAGATATAAAAAGTATTTGTCAAAAACTTTCAGAGCATTATATTACAGCCAATATAAGCTTCACCACATTAATGTTATTTATCTCCATTTCACCACAGTAAATTTTTTCAAGGTTATTTCATTTCTTGGAACAGTCTTCCACCCATATGTCAGATACTGTACCTAGTCAAAGCTCACCAAAGGCCCCCAAAGATATCAGATCTTAATCTCTGCAATCTGTTAATGTTACCTTATTTGGAGAAAAGGTCGTGCAGATGTGATTAAATGAAAATCTGGCAATAGGGATTATACTGGATCATCCTTTTGGGCCCTAACTCCATCACAAATACTCATAATGACAGACACAAGGAGCGAAGTCAGGCACACAGAGATGACATGTGAAGATGAAGGCGGAGGATGGAGCCCTGTGGTCACAAACCCTGGGAGCCACCAGAAGCGAAGAAGCAAGGAATGGACTCTCCCCTAGAGCTGCTGGAGGGAGTGCAGCCCTGCTGGCTCCTTGCTTTTGGGTCCCTGCCCTCCATAACTGAGAGGGAATACACTTCCATTGTTTTCAGCCACCAGGTTGGTGGTAATTTATTACAGCAGCCACAGAAGACTAACACACTGACTTTTCTTACAATTACAGAGACAGGGTGGGGGGGGATGAGGTAGATTTTCTTTTTCCATTGTCTTGCTAATAAATATAGGTACTTATTTAATATTTAAAAATACATTTCGATTATTGGTTGTTTCCATATAGGGTGATACGGACTACACGTGAGCCAGCCCCTGACCCACCTTCCCCGTGCGTCATTGCGGATGGAGCTGAGCTGGCCAGAGACTGACCGTCTACAGCAGCCCGAGGTGACTTTGTGCAGACATACAATATGATTAACATTAATAGAACGGATCGACAAAGTTGAAAATAATGACTCACCCTGCGATACCTATTTCTGGCCAAGTAGCCTCGCAAATAAGACTGAAGAACGACAGTGGCAGTCCGTTTGATTTTGTACTTCCTGTGGACCACGTACATGCGCCAGTACTTCTGAATGACGGTTGCTGCCTTGGTTCTGCGCAGGAACTTAGCATAGCTGGCCAAAGACAGAAGCGGCGCTTTTGTTAGTAATCAGAAAAGCCCAGGAATGTATTTTGTAGAGACTTGACTTCACCAGTATCTTTGGCCTAAGTAGTACCTCCATTGTGTTATTCTAACAATATACAGTATCAAATCAACATTTACACTTCTTATAATTGCACTGCAATCTGTAGTTCCTCCAAATATTTTTACTTTCATCACCTTATTTGAGCCTTCCCTAACCTACAGATTAGGATGTTCCATATTACCTGATTTTACAATAAAGAATGTGACCCTCACAGAGGTTCACTCTTTGTGGGACGGTGCTCACTGCCCCAGGCTCTGTCCCCCTTGCACAGCAGACCGCCTGTACACAGTCATCCCGTGCTTACCCCCCACCAGCTCTCTCAGGTCTATCCATCGCTAAGGGCGATACTTTTCAAACTGTTTCTGTTTGGGCATACGTTCTTCATCATTAATTCATTTCTACTGATATTTCTAAGTTAAAATTACCCTGATATGTAATCACACTGAAGTATAGTTCTAGAAAGACCTTCACAGTTGATTGCTCCTGAAAACTCCTCAACTGGAGTCATTTTAACCAGTTCACACTCATGATGGTTTTAGTTTACAGGTAATTTCTTCAAGCCCATATAAAAGTATAAAAAAAGATACTGAAGACATGAGCACACAGTAATTTGTAATTTTTTTTGAGGATGAATCATAAGGGTAAGTGAAAGTTTATTCTATTTAACTGTCCTTATGAGTTAATTTGTTATTCCTTGAATCTAAGAAGAGGTGAGATGTTGCCTTCTCCGGTGGGGTGACCACTCAAAACTGCCCTGGTTTGGACGATGAATCAGATGGACTCTGTCTTAGTCTTAGGAGCCATGAGCCAGAGTGGACAGGTCCCCAGGAGACCTACCATCGTGCCTGGTAGCCTCGCACGTATCTCTGCACAGCGATGGCTGCCTTCCGCATGCGCAGGTACTTCTTCCGCATCAGCCACCCTCGGATTGTCTTCTGGATCCGAATGCAGGCAGCCCTCAGCTTGTCTGCCCTCAACTTTTCTAGGTAGGCCACTTGACCGGCACGGAAAAAGATCTTTGTCTTACCAAACTGGTATTTGTCCTTGTCCTGTTTTTGGAAGAAACTGTACACTCAGAAGTAGAAATAATGACCATATAAATGAAATTTTAAAAGAGGAGAAATTACATCTAAAAGCAGAATCAGTAAAGGGATGAATCTATTCGCTAAAACTTGGGCTACATGATTAACTAATAGAGCCAGATTTTTGATCCTATGCAAGTTGAGCAAATAGAAGGGGTTTTAAGAAAACTGCAGTTTAAGAGTGATTTTCCAGAATTATTCTACCTGGAATGATTATCTGAGGCAAAAAACTTGGTTGTGGGTTAGAGGCAGCTATTATTTGCTTGTTTGTATTTTATGTATCTCAAGGAAATGAAGATGCTCACACTCCCTCTGACTGACCCAGGCTGTAAGGGTTACATCGGGTTGTGTGTTCCATGGAAAGCTGAAGGGACAGAAACACCAGTACAAAGAATAAGGCAAGAAGTAATGCATACAAAATAAAAATTAAAAAACAAAAACCGTGAGTATTCATATTAAAAGAATTAAGTTTCTCGTTATATCTTTGCTCAGTCAACAGTATCTGAAAATAAATAAAACCCTATAAATGTTTAAAATACTTGTACAAATTTCAAAACTCCTTTTACAAAAATACAATCATTTATATTGTTCCTTTACTTTCTTTCTTTTTATCCTCATCCAGGGACATGCTCACTGATTCTAGAGAGTGGGGAAGGGAGGGAGAAAGAGAGAGAGAATCACTGATGTGAGAGAGAAACAGTCATTGGCTGCTGCTCCTCACACCCAGACCACAGCCAGAATGCACCCAGATGGGGGACCAAACCCACAACCCAGGCATGTGCCCTGACTGGGAATTGAATCTGTGACCCTTCAGTTTATGGGATGATGCTCCAACCAACTGAGCCACACCGCCAGGGCCATTTACTTTTGATTATAGGCAGAGTTGAGTAGTAAACAGATATGCATGCGATTTTTACTCTATTACATGCTGATCCGCCTTATCTAGAAGTATGCACGTTATTAACCATTCTCATATAAAAAGAAGAGTGGAATTTATTTATAATAATCACAACTGTGATCTGAAATTGTGTGAAAACAGAAAATTCCTTTTCTCTGTAAGCAGGCATCTCCTATCTTGCACATGAAACTGGAAAATAAGAAATCTCTACACATATCTAAAACACCTAAAATTATTTCAATTTTAATCAATAAAATTTACATAGGAAGCCTAGCTGGAGATATAAAAAGAGCTAGAAAGTGGTTCCCTCTCTTTCTCCCTGTCGCATCTCAGCCTCCCCCACCCCATCCCATCCCAACCCTGCCTTCTATGGGTACCTCTGCCCTGCACAACCCTGAAGCAGCCTTGAGTGGTCTAGGGGAGGAGGCCAGGTCTAGGACCATTTCCACCTTCTGCTCTACATTCCCATCTGAACCCAGATTGCAGAACAGTTGAGCCAAACTCAGAAAGCATCTGATTTTTACACATTATTAAGGAAATGGTCTTAGCTCTTACAAAAAAACTGTTATTATACAGAAGAGATATTACATTTAATTAACTATGACTAACTACCTCAGAGTGAAGTAATCCATCCAAACATGTGTCAAACAAGTGAAAATATTTTTTAAAATCTTTCATAAATCTTAAATTCTCGAGGATCTAGATCAGTGATTCTCAAAGTGTAATCCTCAGACAAGCTGCTGGACCCAGCCCAGATCTACTGAGTCAGTAGTTATAGGGGTGGAGTCCCACAATCTGCACTTTTTAACAAGCCCTGCAGGTGACTCTGATGTGTCCTAAAGTTTGAGCCTCCTTAGTCTGTAAGGCAAGACTCTCCAAACACCAACCTATGCTTCCTAAACATTTTCCTACTGTCTCATACACTAATCTTAAACTGCAAAGAAACTACATTACTGCTTTCTGAGCAAACTATATGCTTTCCTACTTCTTTACACCATGCTCCCTATTAAAATATTCTCCTTCCACTTTTATAAAATTTTGTCCATTCTTCAGGGCCTGAAACAAAGCAGACACCTTCCATGACATCGCTCCTCCTTTCCATAGCAGATGTGGCTTTGCCTTCCCCTAATTTCCCATCTCACTCACTCAGCCCTTGATAGGCATTAAGGTATACTATATTTACCTTTAAAATGCATTAATTTCCAAGACAGACTATGTTACCAGAGGAGAAGACTTTTAATTTTTTCTTTGTCATACAGCATCTTACTTACTTCCATAAGTAAGTACTAGGTAAATTTTTATAGATAATGGTCAAACTCGAAAAAGAATGTGTCTCTAGTCTGGGTGCAGGCGTGATGGTGGACCATCACCTTCACCAGTCAGGCTGAGCTTTCCAAATACAGGGAGCCTCGACCTCCAAGACAGTGTGCCCCTCCACTCTCCCAGCCCAGAATAATCTGGGTTAGTGGTATTTGGATGTTCCCAGGGCTCTCACAGATTATAATCACAAGGCCTTTGGCCATAATCTGTTCAGATAAAGATAAGCGAAAATTTTTCTTACCAGAATCAGTTTCTCTAACACATTCTTACATGTCTGCTTTCTGTCACTCAGTACATCTTTCTGCTTCATTAGGACACGGTAACGGCTGAAAAATTCTTGGTAAGTCCACCTATACAAAGAAGCTCACGTTAGCTAATTTAAAGGAGTAGGAGCCTCTCACATTAGGATCCCTTATATTTGAAAAGTGCCAAGCTCACCGTGAGGGGAACCCTGCTGCACTGATTCGGATGGTCTCCAGGACACCACATGCTCTCAGCTGCTGCACTGCCCTCCTCTCATCGAACCTGCACGTGCAAATGGAAGTCATCAATACAGAGCAGCCTGGCTATAGCCCCAAATTACCCTCCTCAGTCCAGAGATCAAATTCTTCTGCAAAGAGCCAAACGGATACACTAGACAAGAAAAGCATTCAAAAGCTGGAGGAGGTATCAAAACGGAAAACAGACAATTAGCAGTAAAACGAAAGAGCCACACACATTATCTGCCATCTCCCATCACAACTCACAGGAAATACCATGGAGAACATTTTTAAAAACAGCAAACAAACAACCCAACTCCTCTGTATTGGCCCAAACTCATTACATGGCTTGGCTTGATTTGCCATTCTCATAATTCTGTAATTCTTTCACTCACCATACAAGCTCCCCTGGAATGAAGACTGGCTAGCTCTGGAGATTTCTCTAACAAGGACACATTAAATATGTTCCATTCAGTCATTCTTTAAAAAAAATTATTGGTGTTCTAAAAGCTACTCAGCTCAGTGGAATGTGTACATACTAAGCATTTATAGTGTCCACATCAATGAAAAATATTTTTGTTTTGTATTGTTTTATATGATTTATGTTTATTTTACTCTAAACAACTGGCATCTTAAGGTTAAGTTGACCCTAAAAGAGGAAGTGGTAAGACCAGCCACCCGCTGGATGATCACCCCTTTTACTCCCCCAGTTAAGCTCTGAGCAACCTCTCTAACCCTGTGCTGTGCTATTTTCTCAAGTGTTCTGGTATCCTGGAGAGTGGCCCAGGGCTTGGCAGCTTCCTCCTGCTTCCCACTTCCTCCAGAAAGGGCTTCCTGGCAGTGAGGAAGATCTATCAGTTTTTCAGAACTGCCCTCCAGTGTAAGGCAAAATACCCGGAGGGTAGAGCTGGCCAGGGTGTAGGAAAAAGGCACTCCTACACTGTTGAGTGGGAGCTGGAGTTATTATAACTTTGGTAAATGTGCCTCATCTCTGACCCACAAATTCCATTTCTATAAATACATCATCCTAAGGAGGTAATCAGGCAAAAATACAAAAATGTTTGGCAGAAGATGTTTATCACAGCATTGTTGGAATAACCTGAAAGCAATCAGCAGGAAATAATTCAAATAAGTGATGGTATGTCTATACAATGGGACACCATGTAGCCACTAGAACAGGGGTGTCAAATCCACTTTCACCGGGGACCACATCAGCCTCGTGGTTGCCTTCAAAGGGCCGAAGATAATTTCAACTCCTTAACAGCTAAGGAGTAGTTACATTTATACAGTCCTGAAATTATTTATAGCAAGGCTGATGTGGTCCCCGGGGAAAATGAGTTTGACACCTCTGCACTAGAATGATGATATGGATTTTTATTTACTACATGGACAGCATCCACAATTTATTAAGATAAAAGCACATACAAAATAGCAATTACAGCATGAACCCTTTCCTTTTATTAGTGTGTGTCTCACCTGTTCTCTCTCTCTCACACACACACACTCACACACACACACACACACACATACCACACACATGCATTGAGCAGGGAAGGAAAAAATGTTGGCCACTTAATACCAGTTATCTCTCTGGGTATAATGAATGCTCTTTTTATTTATTTTAATAGTATTTTACATTTCCTGAAAATTGTTTTTACAATGCACATACGTTACTTTTAAAATTAGAGAACTACTTCCCTTTTGAAAAACCCTTTCTTCCATATATGATGACCGACGCAGAACAAGACGTTTGGTAAAAGTAGATGTCCTGTGACAGTCTCAGTGGTGGAAAAGTGACGGGGAACTGGGAGCCTTTGCCAAAGCGGTCTCGCCCACCCAGCTCTGGTTTTAACTAATGTCC
>VMDR010027034.1:0-13752 GCA_007922815.1 Macrotus californicus
CAGATATGATTAATTGCAAAGTACTTGCTGTTCCCAATACACCTTGCTGCCTTATGGAATCCAGATAAAAATAAAGAGAAAACTCTAAGTACTTTGAATGAGTTCACAGCTATTTGTATGACTAGAATATAGTCTATTTTGAGAAGAGAGAATTGGGTTATATTCTATTTCTATATTGAGCCAAACTAGAAAGTCATTTTTAGTGTATAGGATTTTGTTTAACATTGTATTAACTGAGTGAAATTGCCAACTCACATTCAGGCCGATGACCAACAAGTGATATCAAAGAGGACATCTTAGAAAAAGCACCCTTTTTCTAGTAATTACTGATTGTGTGTTACAACCTTCCATGTTAATTGGCTTGGAGTGCTTACAGTGCTTCAGCTGGGTGGTCCAGATCCCAACAAACACCTTTTTATGGGTTCCCAGTAGGATGCCACATGGCAGCCTTTCCTTCATAGGAAGGTAGAGAACTTTCAGATTTCCTTGTCTCTGAGTGGCTTTTGAAGTTTTGAGAAAAGTGATAGTTTTATTGTAAATGGATGCCTGATCTTATAAAGAGAGGAAGAGAGGAAAGTCTTTCTTTAAAAAACACACACAAAGAAAATTCTATCTTTATGAATTGTTTATTAGGAAGTCTAATTTTTTTGTTCATAATATCCATTGCTTTTTCTTCTATCTGATTTTGATTATTGCTATTTCATAACAACCTTGTTACTGTATACCATTTTTTTTGTCAAAGGGTAACATTTCCATATTTCTGAAAACTTGGGAAGCAGACATTATTTAAAGCGCTTTTTCTTGTTGGTTCCCAGTGTTGGGAGTGTGGCATGGTATTAGAGAAAGCTACTTGGACATCTAGGGCGAATGAGAGTTCTCTGAAAGGGAAGCACAGATCCTTGTTGGTCCAGCCCTGCACCAGACATTACAGAAATCAGGAACCACCCGTCTTCTCCCCAAGTTCGGTGGACAGAGGAGGGAGAAGAGCCTGTGAGCTGATTCCTAGTGAGGTCTGCAGTGGCTCTGGGGTCTGTCTTCCTGCCTTTGATCTATCACGCAGTTGCGTTTTCTTGGACGACTCTCTTCACTTTTCTCCCTGCCTCTTCAGTCCTTATTTGACTGTCAAGGTCTAGTTCACATCGTCTGCTTGCTCCAGGAATCCTTGCCTAATCATTCTATTGTAGCTCACAATTTTTTTCCTTTTCCTGGCCTTTTACAGCATTTCTTTCATCTCATAATCTGGCCCTTGATTGGATACTGTCTGATATTTCCTAATAAAAGCTATCAGTTTGTTGAATACAGACCAGGAGCTTGTTTTTATTTCACAGCAGCCCCTCGAGGGAGGTACCATTATTATCCTAAATGTACAAAATGAAGAAGCTGAGGTTCAGAAAGGTTCACTCTCCTTCCAATCGCAAAACTGTAAAGTCATAAAGCCATATTTCAAACCCAGGTCACCGTGTGGGTCTTCAAGTGCGTTCTCCCTCCTCTTATGTTCTAAGAAATGGGAAACAGAAAGTGACACCAGAGGATGAGGGGGAATTGTCCTCACATCTGCACAATGCACAGTGTTCCCTGGAGGTCTCTGGCTGGAGGTAGGGGGTGGGGTAAGGAAAGATTGTCCTTAGCAGCCCTCCCACTGGAGTGGTTCTGTAGTTACAAAACTGAGCTTGCAGGCAAGATGTGACACTGTCTCTGGTTGCTGCTGACTTTGGAGACTGCCTTTGTTGCTCCCTGGGCCTGCTCTGGAAGAGAGTGCTTTGCTTCCTGTCACTGTGACCAGCATCAGCTTCTCCACTTGCCTCTCCCATTCACATCTGCTGGGGCTTACCCTCTGGTGAGTGGTCTCTGTGTGGGCGTGTCTTTATCTGTATTACCTCATATGTTGACTTGAGTCCAGAATGGGATCATTTGCCTTTTCCTCACTTATTTCTCATCACTGTCCCAATTATAACTATTTTCAGTACCTGTACCTAGGACTGTGTAGTGGATTCTAGAACTTTCTCCAAAGGGGACCTTTTATTCTTGTCACTGGGGCTGTTCATGTGTGTGCTACCCCAAAATGTCAGTGATCCTGCCATGGCTTTCTCTTCTCTATTTCAGCTTTTCCTCCTCTTACCTGTCTTTTAAGTGGGTTCTCAGGAAGACAAAAGGCAGCTGTGCCTAACCTGCCATTTGGAATTGAACTTCATGGTGGCTTTAGATGTACAGAATTTAAATTTTTTTCTGCAATCAAACCTACAAATGATTTTTTGGTTTATACCTTCGGTGCCATGTTTAGAAAGTCCTTCAATTTAAGATTATTTTCTTTCAGTACTTGTATGAATTCTTTCTTACATTTAAATCTGAGTTAACTTCCAGAATGTATTTGGGTAGGTGGAATAGTTTAGAGATCTGTCTTTTGTCCAATGGTTAGCCAGTTACTCCAATATCATTTATTAAGTAATCAAACTTTTGAAGTACTACCTTTTACTAAATACTGAATTCTTATCAATACAAATATTCATGCCTGTTTCTGAACTTTGTTGCATTAACCTGTCATTAATCTCCACTGGTGGCAAACTTAGTTGTTGTGATTGCAGAATTTATTTTAATATCTGGAGGGCAGGTCTCTTCCCCCGTTGCCCATCATTGCTCTTCTTTTTCCAAATATTCTTAGCTGATACTGTGTTCTCGCTTCCCTTCTGCAAGAAACAACATTTCTTTTTGTGTTATTGTATATCTTGAATGACGTTGCAGTAGGTCAGCCCGTGTCTTAGCTCTTTTTCAGTATTTTTTTCTCTGGGCAGGAGAACTTCATGTTACACTGGTTCCCTGTCCGTCTAGGTTTTGATCTTGCTCCCTCCCAAGACTAGGATTAAAAAACAGAGCACATTGCCAATAACTCTAACCCTTTCTGATTTTGTGAACATATACCTTCACTGACATGTTTGTGTAGTAACTTGGAGCCAAAAGGAAAATGGTCACTTAGCCAGATTTCACTATCAACACTGCAGGTGTGCTTCCGCCACCTGGCACCTGCCAGTACCTCCGGGCACCTAATCTGCTTTCCTTGTCTCTGGCAATCTCCCCAGCCTCTAGCCTCCCTCCCTCAGTAAGGTGCAGATGCCCTTTAGGCCAGTACCAGAGGTCCCTTCCCACCCCATCTGCTAACCCATCCTTGGCCTTCCCTTGCATGGTGTGAGCACAGAAAGCTCCTGACCTCTGTGCTCCGGCAGAGTGGGGCATCCAGCAATTCAAGAAATACTTATTTAGTTAGATTTACACAGAAACACTGCAATATGAACATGACTCACTCCGCCAGAAGAATGAGCCCTTGTTTCCTGGCAGGAAGGGTGCCAGGAGACCTGTGCTTCGGAGTCTCTGTGGGCACGGAGCCCATGTTTGAGGTGGCTGGAGTTTCAGCCATCGGAAACTTACCTTCAGTGACTCTCTCATTAACATACTAAGAGTGAAGTGAAAAATAGTCACTTTTGCACAAATCTATCAGAAGCCAAGAATAGCAGAAAATCACTTACATTATCTCTTTTTTCCTTTTGCATTTGCTGTATTAGTCACATGCTTTTTTTTATTCTCCAATGAAAAATTAAAATGTTAAAAATGTATGTTTTCTGTAGAAGATATTTTACTGAAACTCCATTCTGGGGCTATCCAACAGAAAAAATAAATGCAAGTCACATGTATAATTTAAAAATTCTAGTAGCCACGTTAAAAAGTTTTAAAACCCCAGGTAAAATTAACTTTCAACATATTTAACCCAGTGTATCCAAAGTAATATCTGTATTCTCTATAAAAATATTTAAATACTTTAACATTTTTCCTTTGAAATCTGGTTTGTATTTTATACTTACACCATCTCAGTTTGGACTAGCCTCGGTGTTTCAAGTGCTCAATAGCCACGTGTGAGATTATCTTACTTCTAAATTTTGGATTATCTTACTTTGTATCGAAAATAACTATTTCTAGACCTCTAGGTTCTTACCTCTAGGAGTGCTTGTCTAGAAGCGCCTGGAAACTTTTCAAAATACACATTCCTGTCTGAATCCCTACTAGATCTCTTGCGGTAAAAATTCTCTGTGTGAGGCTGTGCATGTATGTTTTGAAGAAGGTAGGTAGGTGATTCTGACCAGTAAATACCTTTAATTAAAACCACAGAGCTAGTCCAGTTTTTTGTTTCTTCATTTTTACATATGACTAAATGCATCCAGCAATGGACAGCAAGGATACAAACCTGAGTCTTCCAGTGACAAATCTGGCATCCTTTATGCAGTGTCACGCTCATCATCACCTTTTAACATCCTAGGTAAGAAAGAATGCTAATCATATACATAGGTTTCCAATAACAAGAAAGGGACTGGCAGCAAAAGGAATTTTTAGATTGCCAGGAAGTCAAACGTAAAATACCGTAACAGTGCGTGTAGTGGTGCATGCTGTGCACACACATTGTCTAAATACTCGTGTTACCTGAAGTTTCGTTGTAATGGGCATGACTGTGTGGACTTTATATGTACTTCCATTCTCTTGATGTCTTTTAGGACATTAGCATTAGTCTGTAACATTATGGACTGCTATTTTGAAACAGCTTTTCAAAATTCTATATCGAACTAACAATCAGGTCTGTTGTAATTATTTGAATGTGCCTCTGGACATCATGACCTAATATAAAAGTTCTTCAGCCTGTCAGTTTTAAAGTGTGAAAAACACATCCAGCTCTTAAGTTTTCAAGTTAAAACTTCATATCTTTAATGACAAGCCTGCCAGATATCAGCAGGCAGTATGGTTGACTGCTCTGTAATTTTATGGGGATTCTTTATAGGGTGAGTCACAACGGATTGCTTCTCCTTCTCACACAGCTGACAAGGGCAGCATTGCACAGCACTGCACTGAAAGATCATAAATTTCAGTGAGGTCACCCAAAGGTAATGCCAGGATTGTTTTAGATGAGTTGAAGATATGGAGAAAAAATGTTTGCTTTCTTTAAAAAAAAGTTTGCTTTTTAACACTAATTTTGTCTGAAGTGGCTAAACTTAAAAGATTATCCAACAGTTTTATTTAAGGCACATGCATTTAACAATAAAATATTTTCATAGTTCATTCATCAGTATCCTTGCTTATTAAAAGCCAGTTTAAGTCAACACAAATTGTAAGTAATGAACAAGGCCTATCAAATAAAATAATGGCACCCATAGTGCCCCGCAAATAACAACTACACTTTTTTAAAGCATTTTAAAGTTCCAGACTGTTTAAACAGATTTTCAGCAGTAATTAGGATGGCTATATATCTTCCAGTTAAGTCTTGAGTTTATGTTATCTACATTATGTTTCTTTTTAAAGACAACTTTTTTACAGCAGTTTTAGGTTCACAGCAAAATTGAGAAGAATGCACAGAGATTTCCCATATACTTCCTGCTCACCCCACCTCCAAACGTGTCCAGGCCCTCCGTTACCAACATCCCCCACCAGAGTAGGGTATTAGTGAGAATTGATGAACCTGTATTGATACACCATAATCACACAAGGGTCACAGCTTACATTGGGATTCACTCTCGATGTTACACATTCTACAGATTTGGACACATATATAATGACATATATTCATCATTTTAGTATCTTACATTGTATTTTTGCTGCCCTAAAAATTCTCTGTGTTCCACCTCTTCATCCCCTTTATCACTGATCTTTTTACTGTCTCCGTAGTTTTGCCTCCAATTCTTTTCTTACAAATGAAAAATTAAGGCGGAGATCCAGAGAGATCAAGGGATTAACTCCAAGTCACGTAGAGATTCCTTCTGGTTGGCTGCCGTTTTCTGACTCTGCGTTGACTTTCCGTTTTCACTGGCTACATTGACTTCTCTGTTGGAATGTATTGCATATTAGGATGTGATAGGCTATAACAAAATGATTAAAAAATATTTTGAGATCTGTCTGCTGGATTTATAAGTACAGTAGCACAAAGACAATAGCAGCCCAACTTCAGTGTTTCAGAGTGCTATCTGTATTTCCTTCCGTTGGTTTATCAGTGGACATTAAATAGAGAATAATTACTTCTTCAAAATTGGTTTCTTATGACTGAATACAGTAGCTGAATTTTTAAAACACCTTTTATGGAAAATACTATACTTGGGACCACACTTCAGGGAAAAATTCTACTTTGGGTAAGTGCATATAATCATATATGTAATGCAGGTTGCTCTTAATTGACTTCTGATATGTTAAATATATGAGAAAAAATACACATATTTCATTAATAATTTTAAGTTGACCAAATGATGAGCAGAAGATTCCTTGTTGGGAATGCTCTGATGTATTCTTAGTATCCAAGATCCTTTATCTAAACAAGAACAAATATCATTTCTCTTTTAATCCGGTAGGAGTTTTTTCATGCTGGACAGGTTTGTTTTGTTTTTTTGCCCCTCACCCGAGGACATATTTTCCATTGCTTTTATAGAGAGAGGAAGAGACAGAGACAGAGAGAGAGAAACATCCAGATGAGGGAAAAACATTGACTGGTTGCCCTCTCGAAGACCTCTTGGTCTACAGGCTGGCACTCCAACCAGCTGAGCCACACTGGCAAGGGCAGGACAATATTTTTGTTGCAGAATTAAAACTGATAAACTTGATCCGCAACTCTGTGTGCTCTTCAGATTTCCCTTGTGAGGAACGGTTCCCCATATACCTGGGAATCTTTGAGATGCCGAGCATTTGCCATTTGAGAATGTTGAGGGTGGCTGGGCTGAAAGCTGGCAAGAAGGAGAGAGTCGTGATTCTACGGCAGTGCTTATAAAACTGGCCGGGCAGTGAGCAACAGTCTCCAATACAGTTGGACTGTGATGGACAAATATGAATAACTATGCATTTTCTTAGAAGAGTTACAGGTTAATGTTTTTATGTATTATACTTTATGATCAAACGAGGGGCCTGTTTGCACATATCCTGAAAACTATAATTTGATAACTATATGGTGATTATTTCTTCTTGATTTTTAGAAGGCTGCCAACCAAAAAATTTGTAATAAAGTTATCTTACTAATTACAAAAATATAACTGTTCCAATAAATTCTAAAACACCAGTAAGCATATAGCACATCAAATCTAGTTGTATTTACCAACTTTAGCTTTAAAAGCCTTTTTTTTCTCCTTCAATGAACTACATAAACATTATTTCCTATTGTTACGGAAAAGGATTCTTCATAATTTTTTATAGCAACTTTGATTTTAGTCTGAGGACTTTTAGATAAGTTGAAATGGATTCTTCCACCATGTGCTTCTGAATTGTTGGCACCTGCACTTTCCTGATACTGTATATTTGACTTTATAAAGTTAATATAGGGGCTTTTCTATTGCTCCAGGCAAATTTGGTAAATCTCAAACAATATCTGGTGTGCAAAAGGATACCTCTGACAATAACATACAACACAATGTTTTTTGTGGGGGTGGGTTGTTGCAAAATGTAACTAAGCAGTGATCATTAGACTGTATTCTTTAATCTTGATATTTCAGTATAAGTTCAAGTGTTGTTTCCTTTAAACAATAAAGTTCACTTCCAAAGACAGGATGAATACAAGACTCTTTAAAAACTCTTAATTAAAAGAGTGCATATTATGATAAGTATTTCAGCCTTTGGATTATGATAACCTAAGAAGCTTTATTTTGAGAAGTCATTAATTCATGGTTTGACCCAGATCACCCTGTAAGGTCATAGTAGTTTCAGGCTTATCTCTAATAGCCTTCCCCTTGAGACCCAAAGTATTGTTCCAGGAGAAAGAGCACGATTCCAGTGTGATTAAATTGAGTCTACGGGAGGCTAAGGGCACTAAGAAAATACCAGATTTTTAGAAATCTTCAAACAAAAAAGGGTCAGACAGACCCAGATGAGCCCTCAGGAAAAGTGCAATGCTTGGTACATGTACACATTATTGTACACTCTGAATAGAGCTGTTCCAACCAGGAATCCAAATCAGATTCTCAGGCCTGGTAGGGAGTCAGATTACAGGCACTTGGCAGCCGAGTGTTGGTAGAATGCCTTAACGGAATCAAGTAATAACCTGTCGCCTTTGCCTTTGATTTGCTCCAAACTTACAGCTTTATGGATCTTTTTTCAGTACATTCCTTCCAGCCTCAATAGTTGGAGAGCATTTTCCAAAATATTATTCAACACCTCTCTAATACCAGAGGCAGTACCAGCACATCCTGGCATCGAGCCCGAAGTCGTACTTCAGGAACACACTGGCTGTCTCGGTGATGGCCAGATGCCAGTTCACGCAGCCAACTTGTGGTTTGGACGCGTGGACCCATTCCTTTCTGTAACCCTATCATAATTGCCTGCTTTCTTTCCCCACCCAGACCAGAATCTTAGCTCCTAGAAGGCAGGTGCTACGACTTTGTCTCTGCTCTCTCCAGAGCGAGTCCGCCAGGGATGGGGGTACACAAAGAAGGTAGGTTGAAGGAGCAGATCCATCTATCCAAGAGGTTCTGAGTTAGTCCCCTCAAATCCCAGCTTCTCTGGGGGAGCTAGATTGAGTGAGGATCCGAGCTGCTAACTGGGGGAGGGCCCCATGGCTGACCCAACACCTGAGAAGTGCTGGATATGCAGTCTTGTTGGGCTCGAAGAATCCTTTCAAGGAGCAATTCTGACAATCCCTTGGGCACTAAACTCTTGGGGTCCAAAAGGAATGTCTAGAGTTGGTGCAGGGGCTGGAATTATAGTTCCAGCAGCAGTAATATTAGTGTCTTTCTGTAGCTATAAAGATAGTGATTGTGGATTTAAAACAACAAGCAAAATAAACCAAAAACAAAAGCCTGTGTGAATCTGTTTCTCTGGACAACCTTACAAAAGGTATAGAACTAAAACATTCCTTAAGTCTTTACTCATGAGAAGGATAAAATTACATGAAAATGAAGTTGATAATAAAAATTCAGGAACCAAGGTCATTTTATTACAGAAATTGAGTAGTGCTTTAGGTTTTACTATCATTGATAGGGTGCCACTCTCAAGGCTTCTTCAGGTGTGTGACACAGTAAAACTTTACCTTTGAATTACCATAACCTGTGACGCTCATTTCTAGTTAATGAAATGGTAGAATTACAGAACCACATAAAAACTACAATTCTTTTGACACTGTTGTAGTAATTAGGATTGGGCTGGACAATATCGACTGCATTTTTACAAACATTCAGTGTTTTGAGACGGGCTTTAATGATTACTGAGAATGATGTCCATATGTTGTTTCTGTGTAGTAAGATGGTTCAGTATGTTAACTTTTCCCTCCTATGATATTTTTTCAACCACTGATTTACTTTAGCAAACACTTTATAAAAAGTGCAAAGGTAAACTTAAAACTTGTAGGTAGTAAACAATTCCAAATCAGTAGAATTTAAATAAATGAAGTTTATTATACAGGGTCCCGCACAGACAACACCCCTTTTTATTACATAAAAATCTTCTATTACAAAATCATAAGCGTATAATTCTGTAACATAACAATGTCATACTGAGCACTCCATATGACATTTTAGGTGAATGTTCAAATTGCTGTCCATCTCAAGTGAGACATTCACGTGCCCTACAAACCACACTCAGTAATGTTACTTTTGCCAGACCCTGTATATCCTACTTTAATAAAAAAAAATCATTTTCATTTCTTGTGGCAATCGCCTGGTAATTTGTCCTACTAACTAGTAAATATCTGACATCTGTAAGAATGTAAGATTGAAGTGAAAAATATGTGTTAGGCCATGCCTTTTGAAACAATTTTCTACAAAAGAAAAAGAAGAACAACCAAAATTACTTTGCATGACCTTCTTATTTAAGTTGGATTTAATATCTGCATTTCCTAAAGATTCAAATTTAGTCTTCTACATTTCTTTGCCTAAATGATAGAAGGAAGTGGTTTTGCCATTTGTATTTTTTTCTTAAACCTTTCTACCCATACTTATCCGCCTGTACTTCAAGATCTATAGCAGTATTAACATTTTTTAAGTGAAATTGTGTATTTTTTAAAAGACTTTATTTATTTTTAGAGAGGGGAAGGGAGGGAGAAAGAGAGGGAGAGAAACATCAATCAGTTGCCTCTCACACACCCCCACCTGGGGACTCAGGCTGCAACCCAGGCATGTGCCCTGACTGGGAATCCAACCAGTGACTTTCGATTCCCAAGCCAGCACTCGATCCACTGAGCCACACCAGCCAGGGCTGAGGTTGGAATTTAATGCACAGTGAACTTCTGTGCAGATTTGGTGAGGCACAGGTATTTTGCAGCCGGACTTTATTCTTTCATTAAGGATTTTGTTGATAAACTGTGTCCTTACTATTAGATGTTCTGTCTTAAAGGGGAAAGAAATGCTAAGGGTGGTAACAGTCATTTATAAAATACCATCATAAAGCCGTCAGGCTCATGAGAGTTCTCTGATTAAATTTCATAATAACCTTAATTTCTCTAACTGAATCACTTCATTAAATTTTCTCCTGGCTTCTAGAGACATGGTAGGAAGACAAATTAAATTCCAATAACTTATGCTATTCATTGGGCTTGGCAGAGTTGCCTAAAAAGTTTAAATGATAATAAAGACAGATTATGGATTCTGGTCTATCCCCAAATCTTAGCATAGACGTTTTCTGATATTTAAAACAAGAATGAATCTTATTCAACTGCTCTGGGCTTAGACAAGATTGTTGGAATTTGGCATTCAGTGAATAGTTTTATTCTAACTCCTTCTCTAATTGACTAAATGTGAGAAAGGTTTTCTGTAAGCTAAAAAGCTTTATTATGGAGAACAAGATAGTATCATACTTAACTAAACTTCTCCTAGAATATTTTGTTTCCTTTGCTATAGAAACAACATTCAGCAGTGGCCATTGAGAGGGATGTGAGTGTGTTTTAATGGAGGGCTATTTGAAGGAAATTCTATATACTTACTCTAAAAAGAGCAGCTGGACAAGTTTCTCAGCCACTTATATTTCCTGTTTCTTTTTAGGTTGAGCTGTATTATTCCACTGTCTTGATTGTAGAAGGGCTGATATTATCAGGTACAAATAATAATAATAAAATAAAATTTTTCTGCTCAGAATTCATTGTAAATATGTGTACTTTTAAAGTTTGGCGGTTGCCCAGTGCTCCTATTCATTCATTCATTCATTCATTCACTCACTCACTCACTCTTTCTATTCAACAAGCATTTATAAAATACCACTGCTGTTTCTAGCTCATGGTAGGTGCTCAGTAGTCAAAAATAATGAGTCATGGTCCCTTCTTTCCAAGAGCCACCAGCTTCCAAATGCTTGGTCATTTTGGTTGTTCTATTTTTTACTTCTTTTCATCAATATCTGTCTTCCCACAGATCTGTTAGGTCCTACAGTTATAGCAATAAAAAAGATGTAAAAAGTGTTTTCCTTTATGAAGTTATTCTCTAGACCAGTAGTAAAAGGTAACATGAATAAAGTAAAGAAGCAACCCAATACTGAGCTGAACTTTTCAAAATAGAGTAGAGCTACCAGTCATACTTGCCCAGAGGCATAATCCTTTGGTGAGAGTCTAATTAATAAATGAAATAAAATTAGAGAGTTTTTTAAAAAATAGACTTTAATTTTTTAGAGCACTTTCAGGTTCACAGTAAAATTGAAGGAAAGGTACAGAGATTTCTCATTAATGTCCCATGACCCACCCGTGCACAACCTCTCCCATTATCAGCGTCCCCCACCCCCACCAGAGTACTGCATTTGTGATCATCTGTGAAACCTATAATGAACCATCATCATCACCCCAAGTCCATAGTTTATATTAGGGTTCATTCTTGGTGCTGTACGTTCTGTGGGTTTGGACAAATATATAATGGCACCTATCTGCCATTATAGTGACATATGGAATACTTCCACAGCCCTGAAAATCCTCTGTGCTCCACCTCGTCATTCCTTTCTACCCCGGCCCAGCGACCACCAGTTTCACTGGCTCTATGGTTTTGTCTTTTCCTAAATGTCATATAGTTGGAATCGTACAGCCTTTTACAACTGGCTTCTTAGTAATATGCATTTAAGATTTCTCCATGTCCTTTCGTGACTTGAAAGCTCACTTCCTTTTTAGTACTGGAATATGTTCCGTTGTCCTTATGTACCACGGTTTATTTATCCACTCACCCACCTGAAGGACATCTTGGTTGCTTCCAAGTTTGACAATTACTGTGAATATAGCTGCTATAAATATCTGCGTGCAGGTTTTTGTATAGACATAAGTTTTCAACTGCTCTGGGTAAATGCCAAAGACTGACTGCTGGATCATGTGGTAAGAGTATGTTTAGTTTTATGAGAAACCACCTTAGAAAGAAAGGGAGGGAGGGAGGGAGGGAGGGAGGGAGGGAGGGAGGAAGGAAGAAATACCAAACTGTCTTCCAAAGTGGCTGTACCATTTTGCGTTCTCACCAGCATTTGGTGGTGTGTTTTGGATTTTGATCATTCTAATAGGTATGTTGTGGAATCTTGTTGTTTTAATTTGCATTTTCCTGATGGCATATGATATGGAGCATCTTTTCATGTGCTTCTTTCCCATTTATATACCTTCTTTGGTGAGGTGCCTGTTAAGGTCTTTAGCCCACTTTTTTTCCATTGGAAAAGGTGAGCTCCCCCCAATATTTTCAGTGCCCACCTGGCACCATGCATTGTTATTAAAATATTTTTTTTAATATTTTATTTATTTATTTTAGAGGAAAAAGGGAGAAAGAGGAGAGAATCATCAATGTGTGAATGCCTCTCACATGTCCCCTACTGGGGACCTGGCCCGAAATCCAGGCATGTGCCCTGACTGGGAATTGAACCAACAACCCTTTGATTCACAGGCCAGCGCTCAATCCACTGAGCCACAGCAGCCAGGGCTATTAAAATATTATTAACTGTATTTCCTATGCTGTGCTGTAAATCCCTGTGAATATTTTGTAACTACCAATTTGTACTTCTTAATCCCTTCCCCTTTTTCACCCAGCCCCTCAAATTCCATCCCCTCTGGCATCCATCAGTCTGTTCTCTGTATTTATGTGCCTGTTTCAATTTTATTTGTTTATTTTTTTCTTTAGATTCCACTTATAAGTGAAATCCTATGGTATTTGTCTTTCTCTGAATGACTTATTTCACTTAGCATAATATCCTCTAGGTCCATCCATGCTGTTTCAAATGATAAAATTTTATTCTTTTTAGGGCTGAGTAATATTCCATTGTATATATGTAAGAAAGGTGATTTTTTAGCAAGGAAATCGATTTTTTAACAGATTAATTGAAGTTTGGAACTATAAATAGAAGTAACAAAAGTACATTCTAAAGAATTTTCTAGACTCAGACTTGAGAGATTTCTTACTTAGCATTTGACTTATTGATAGATTTAATATTTCAGTAATGATTCAATAGTATTAACTATTAAATAGTTATTAAATTGACTGACTTTATTTGAAAAAGGTAAAAGGCATATACCAGTTTTAAAATATAGCTGTGACAAATGTTGGCAAGTTTTGATGTCACATCAGACTGTTATATAGGCAAGGATATTAATTAATTGTAGTTTCCTCAATGTTGTGTCATTCAGATTTTTGAGTCCACCCACTCTTTAATTACTACTGTTCAAAGAGATTGATCTAGTGAGAGATATACTTGAATTTTACCATGAGTCATAAAAGGACCAGACACTTTGCTTTCATTGCTTTACGCTTTATAGTGCCACTTCTCAAACTCTCTGCGCTGAGGAACCAGAGTTTTTTGTTCAGTTTTTTATTTCTA
>VMDR010027035.1:0-13753 GCA_007922815.1 Macrotus californicus
TCAGTTTTTCCAATCTCTCCTTCCAGGCTAGTCCCATTGTTTGTTACTAAGAAATTAAATATTATTTTATTTATCACAAATGTAAAGTCAAATTGTTCTATAATGTTTATAATGAAAAATGAGCGCTTCCCCTGATTCTCCAACTCTACCTCTCCATCTTCACCTAACTCACTAGAAGCAAGTATATTAAGTTCTTTAGGTATTTTTTTCCTGGTAATTAACTTCATTTTTCTAAATAACATGCCCCTACTGATAGTTCTTAAAATATTAAATTTAGACATTATGTGCCCATTTTCTAATGGTAAATGAAGATTTCACTTTACTTTCCTTCCCTCATCTTTATATTAATATATAGAAATCTTGGTTAAATTAAATGGCCATAGTTTACATTGTTTTGAATATTTAACTTTGTTGAGTGCTAAATCAAGAGATAAGCTTGTATTTTCTCTTTTGATTATTAGGTAGTCCATCAGTCCCATTTTTTTCCTTGAAGGCTTCCCTTCTTGAGTGTTTACATTTTCTTGTCTAATTTGGCTTGATTGGCCGCTAGACCTGCTGCACAGTTGACCTTGACATTTTCTTGATTCCATGTCTATTTAATCTGAGTTCCTTCTGCCTTCTAGACATTTGCTAGTTTTAATCTCTTTCTTTCACATGGGAGGCTTTCCTTAACTCTTTGCTAATCCTTTGCTATCCATTCATTTCAATGCGAACATTTAAAATTGGAACCTATGTTATCTGTGGTTAGGTTTGTCAAATAGTTCATTTCAATAGGGTGAAAAGGTGGTAAATAAATTTTAAAAAATCATTGGGGATTCCTTAGTTATCTGTAGGTCTTTTCTCTGAGGCTGTTCAGGTTCTGTAGAAAATAACTCCAGTTTCTTTTTTTAGAGGAGTAAGTCTGACTGCTATCAGTGTTCTGAGAGCAGGGAAAAAGAGGGTGTGTGTGTGTGTTCAGAACTCTGACTTTCCTTTAATACCTCTTTTCAGTATGGCACCTCATCTCTACCTTCCATTGTGTCTGGATCCTTGACTCTGGAGTCTCCCTGGTTCACCTTCTCTGGGTTACACTTCCTGTTTTCTGTTGGTCGGAAGGGGTAGTGACCTGGCCGCACAGGGTGGAAAGAGACTTGGCAGCTACCTGTTCTTAATGCAGACCTGCAAAGAAGCCTCCAACATTTAGCCCATGCTTTCCCTTCCCACATCTGTCTTTTCTCTATTTGGTCTTTCCTACTCTAGGGTATTCCTGGAGTTCTGCGAGCACCAAAGTTTTTACTTATTTTACTCTGAATTATTTGCCATTCTTCTGTTCATTTTTCATCTAAAAACAATTAGAAACATGTCATCTGTTCTTGACTTCATCCATGTTTTCTTTGTCTTTGCAAGTGTGTACTTTAAAACATTCCTTTACTGGTATTTTAATAAGTTTTAAGAAGGGAGAAGTGACAAACCCATGTGTTTGAACTGCCATTTTCCAATATTCTTTCTTAAAGTGCTATTTGCTTTTGTTTTTAAGGAGTTTAGCAGTATTTACTGAGAATGTAATTGTGCCCTGTTATGTGTGGAATCCAACCACCCACTAGGAAAATATGATGTCATATTTATAGGATCTCAGAATTCAAGGGACTGGCTAGTCCACACCCACATAAGGCAGGGGTCTCCTCTGTCTTTCCTGAAGGGGGATCTCCAGCCTCTGCTGGTGCACTTCCAATGGAAGAGAGCACAAGGAAGGAGAGGGTTTCAAAATAATGTTGTTATTTTAAACTGTAAAACCACATGTTTCTTTTCTAACAAAATACCACAAAATCCAGTGTTTAAAAACCAAATGTTAAAGAAAGGTGGAGGGATTGGATGTCAGCCTGCTCAGCTCCCACTTCATCTCCCTCTGCTGCCTGCAAAATTAGGGTTATTTTTCCAGCTACCCCCCTTCCAACTTTCTATTTATTTCTGAAGATGAGAAACACTGCTATTATGATGACAGAGAGATCAAAATTTCACCATTTCAGAATCCTTAAGACAACAAAATCCTCACATAAGATGATGTCTTGCTGGAAACTGTAGTCTTGATTGATAAAGCAATTTTCTTGTAACAATTATTTTAATGATTAATGGGTCAGAAGTGTTTGAAATAAAATTACAGAAATGAATTTCATGCGCTGTGCTTACATACTTGAATCATGTACATATATATGAACTTTATTTTCTTTTTTAATTTTAATTTTTTTAGAGAAGTTTTAGGTTCACAGCAGATTGAGTAAAAAAATACTGAGAACTCCTATATACCCCCTGCCTCACACATGCACAGCATGCCCTCTATCTATACCCCCTCCATCACAGTGGTGCGTTTGTTATAATAGATGAAGCTACATTAACACATCTTTGTCACCCAAAGTCCATAGTTTACATTAGGGTTTAGTCTAGGTGTACATTCTATGAGTTTTAAAAAATGTATGAATGACATGTATTCACCATTATAGTATCGTAAAGAGCAGTTTTGCTGCCCTAAAAATCCTCTGTGCTCCACCCATTCATTTCTCTCTTCACACTAACCAGGGGTGTCCAACCTGTGGCCCGCAGGCTGCATGAGGCTCCAGGTGGCTATGAATGAGGCCCAACACAAAATCGTAAATTTACTTAAAACATTATGAGATTTGTTTTTGTGATTACGTGTTGCAGTGAATTGAATGTGTGGCCCAAGACAGCTCTTCTTCTTCCAGTGTGGTGCAGAGACTCCAAAAGGTCGGACACCCCTGCTAGCAGCCCCTGATCTTTTTTACTGTCTCTGTTGTTTCACCTTTTTGTGATATGGTTGGGATCACACTATATGTAACCTTTTCAGACTGGCTTCCTGCACTTAGTAACATGCTTTCAAGCTTCCTCCATGTTTTTTCATGGCTTAACAGCTCATTTTTTCTTAGTGCTAAATAACATTAAAGCATATATTTTTGTGTCTATATATACAGGTGCCAAAACACCAGAGAACTTAACCATTATATGTATCATCTTCCCTATTTTTATACTGATTGTCGTGGGATCCATTTGGTTTTTGAAAATCATTGGCTGCAGGTATTGACTGATATATTTTTTCTTCTTCTGCTTTATTGGTCTAGGAAGTGGTTGTGATTAGGGATTTGACTGGGTAAAATTAAAATGTTAACATTATTTTTCACATATTCTGAAGGTGTTAGACTTGGATGACTGTGAATGTTGAGAGGGACTTTGCTAGTTTACCTAGGCATGAAAGCACAGTGAATTAGGCCATTTAAGGCAGGATTTTGGGAAAGACAGTGCATGCTAATTTCCTATTTGGGAAAAGGATCATCATAGTTCATTTCATGTACCAAAGAGGAGGTGTCCCACATGTTCTATCACTTCCTTTTCCAAAATCCAGAATTATCCCATTTGGGTGTGTTAAACACAAGCAGTATTCTTCATTCATTTCCAATTCGTTGTGGCTTCTATTAAAATGAACCATCATCGTCAATAGTATATACTGCTTTGTTTTTCCATATTGAGTCTAAATAATAATATTTCCTGCAATTTAATGCAACTTATTTTTATTTTTACAGAAAATGTAAATTGAAAAAAACAGAACCTACTCCAGTTGAGGAGGTAAGATAAGATTTAAAAGAGTATTTGCAAATTTTAAGCCACGTATAGTTTGAAAATCCAGCCACATAATTTGTAATTTTCATCAATATTATTGTTTTAGTTGAAAAGCAAAAATTCTCATTTTACAATGCAGATAGTTGTGTGTGCTTATTTTGTAATTGCCTACCAAGTATTACCATATTTCCATAACCCCTAAATCCATATTTTCACTTCATGAACTGCCTCTTATAAATCATATAATGTTTGCTTCATTCAGACTTTAATCTTTGGAGAAACCGAATTGATGTTTTATTCCTTATGAAACCATCTCTAATTCTTGAATTTCCTTTTAAATACCATCTTTTCCCTCTTGCCCAAGTTTAACCCTTTCAGTACCAGCGCTCTTTCTGCCGCGACACTCCCGCTGTACAAGGTGCCGCGCCAAAAACATGCACATAGCACATGGTCAGTCCTCCTTTGTATGAAGACTTTCCTAACCTTATATAAGATCTATGCTTAATAAAACAATGCTTTTTTCCAAGTGTTGTTTGTAACTTTAATATTAAGAGATAGTGATATAAAATTCTATCAATTATGTAAGTAAAATTTATAAAAATTATATACAGATTATATGATTATATACAAGATTATATACAAAACTATATACACATATGATCCTCATCTAATATGCCGGTAAAACAGAATAGAATTTTACCAACTGTAGATGCCGTTTGCACGCACAGATTGCCCCTTGGATGCCGGATATATCCGGTGCTCATCCACACAGGTCATCAGATGGATGCCGGATATATCCGGCACCTGTACCGAAAGGGTTAAAACCTATTCTACTCCCTAATCTCTTCTAACCAGGAGTTACTAAGTCTTTGATCCTCTCCTGTGAAATAGGTCTCATCTCACTTCGTTCTTCATCTCCCCTCCTTTCACCCAAGCCTTATCATGTGACACCAAGAGCTATGTAATCAATAAATGGTCTTTGATAAAATGTTAAAAAAGCTTGCTCTATGGTCCTATAAGTCCAGAGACACAAATATAAGCACTCTTGGTAGATACTAAAGCTCTGGGCGTCCGTTACAAAAACATAGGTAGTTTCTGCAATGATTTTTGTTTTTTTTGAATTGATTTTAACTTTGAGGTTTTTCTCAGGATGAAATGCAGCCCTATGAGAGCTATACGGAGAAGAGCAACCCGCTCTATGATACCGCAGACAGGGTTCTGAAGACAGCTCAGGTGTTACAAAGCTGACAGGATGAATCTCCATACTTTATAAGTTGCTGGGATCCGGCACCAGGAGAAATGAATCAAGATACAATACAATAAAGTTTCTGTTTTGATTTTCTTAGAGTTCTAGAAAGGAAGATGTATTTTGAAATCAGCTTTTCAAAGATTCTTAGAAGACAGAGATGTTCTAAAGGATTTGCTTTCATATCCTGAAATTTTAGAGTCTTAGCTGTGACCAGCTAGTTCTCTGAAGAACTGACATTATTACAAAGAAAGCACATGCTCGTGATAAAATATTCAAATTGTTCAGTGCAGTAAATAATAAAAACTCCTTTCCTCGAGAAATAATTCTACAGAAGAAACAATCGTTAACAAGATTTATGTATTCTTTCAGAAAATTTCTGCGTGCCTATGACATATCTATATACTCATTGTATGTGTATATTTATATATCTACTTACATATACATATATTCTTGATGATTCACAAATGAGAAAATGCTACAATGTTGTTCTGTACTTGTAGAAAGCTAATAATACAATATATCTTGGAAATCTTTACCTTTTATTAACACAAGCAGAGCTACCTCATTCTTTTTAACGGCCACATAAAATTTTGCGGTATGGTTGTATTGTAATTTAATCAGCAACAGCTCTAGTGATGGGCCATTAGATTGTTTAAGTTTTGTTTGTTTGTGTTTTCCTATTATAAACAATGCCATACAGAATGTTTCGTGTTGATAGGTGTTTGAATTTGTTTGAGTGTATTTATAGAGTAGTTTCTTTGAGTGTAATTTCCAGGTCAAAGGGTTTGTGCATTTTTGCTACTGATTGATACGTCAAATTGTATCTATTTACATTCCCTCCAATGGTTTTTGAATGTGCCTTTCCCTATACTGTTAGTATAATATCTGCAAAATTCCTACTTTGTATTTTGAATCAACCAGTTACTGAATATGATGTAAATTTATAGTAAGAATTATACTATTTAATAAAAGCAGACTTATTATCGGTCACATTTATGAAAGAGAGATGAAGAGGGAGAGATAGAAAGAACGAGAGAACGAGGGAGTGAGAACATGCGTGAGGGCTTCGGCTCACTCTGTCTCTGTGGTGGTACTGACGTCTAATATCTAATGCTTAAGAGTTTCATGGATATGATGGAATGGAAATGTGTGTTTTATAGTATACATTTTATTGTGATGTATTTATCAAGTAACACGTTTATTGACTGTGTAAGCATTATGGAGGACTTCCAAATCTATATAATATGGTGTATGTGTTAAGAGAATGGCCGTGGGATGACATGACCCTCCCCTCCATTTTCTGTGGAATAAAATGTTAAGAATATGTATTAATCATTTTTAACATTATTAAAATTTATTTATAAAAAGTTAAGTCTGTTTTTCTACTGCAGGAAAAACACTAAAATTTTTCAGCACTGTAGAAATTAAAACAACATCCATTTGTTCTTCAATTATGCATTTGAAACATTTAAGACAGCTATTTTGTTTTATTAACATATGTTCCTCCCTCCGGACATTTTGGTTACTCTAGGCTTTATCCTTAAAAGAAGTTTTAGTCTATTTGGATGTAAAACTAATATAATTTCACTTGGCACATAATATTTGACCGAACCATTTTGACACCATTTTGAGTTGGCCAACCCCCGCCTCCTACCACCACAATCCGTTAAGTTTCCCATATAAATATTACCGAGCAGTGTGCACAATAAACATCATAACCCGGTCCTTGACCTTTTCTTAGTTCTCAAATCATCCCTAGCTGGGATGAGGCTCACAGGTTCAAAAATATCTGTTTAAATATTACTGAAAAACAAAATAAAACTTGATAATGTCAAAATAGCCATGACTTCAAGATAGTTTCTAAATGCTAAATAATATTGTACAGGAAAAATGCATTAAAATCTTCCACTACAGGGGTGCTAAATGCAGTTAAACATCAGAAACACGTGGGGAAATAAAAAATTATAGTAGTCTTCTTTATCCATGGGGCATATGTTCCAAGACCCTCCAGTGGATGGGGGCAACTGAGGATAGTTCTGAATCACATATATACTATGTTTTCTCACATAAAGGGAGCACTTTAGAGCTTGTCTTGGCTTATCTAAATTTCCAGTATCACTACTCTTGTGCTTTGGGCCCATTATTAAGCAAACTAAGGGTTACATAAATGCAAGCATTCTGATACCAAGGCAGTTGATCTGAAAACTGAGATGGCTACTAAGTGACTAATAGGTGGGTGGTGTATTCAGTGTGGAGACACTGGGAAAAGGGATGTCCTGGGATGGATGGAAAAGGACAGTACAAAACTTCATCACATTATTCAGAACTGTGTGCAATTTAAACTTATGGATTGCTTATTTTTGGAAACTTCCATTTAATATTTTTGAACTACAAATGACTGTAGATAACTGAGACTGAGGAAAGCAAAACCTTAGAATAAAGGGGGAGAACTACATATAAATTTCCCAAATCCACTTTAGACTTGTTGAATCAGAAAAATCTAGAGATTAGACCAGGTGTATCAGTTAGGTCCTCCAGTCAGCAGAGGATAAATAGAGTCTGGAGTGGTAAAGGTTAAATGTGGGAGCAAAGTTGTACCTCTGAGAGATTCAAGGGACAGAAAGCAGGATATGAGAGGGAAAGCCATTAGGCCATGATGCTGACCTGACTGAAGCCTGTGAAAGGAAAAAAGGGAAGAAGAAGGATAGAAGAGGGAGAGCCGGTCACCATACAAAACTGTCAAGTCTTAGCCAAACCAATGACAAACTCTGGGACAAAGATCGCTTCTAAGAAGAGTCTTTCATGAGCAGAAATGGTCAAACCTGATACCTCTTCACACTTAGTCATTGGCTGGGAAGTGTTTGACCCCAACTCAAAAGCTGAAATGAAGGTGTAAACAATTTGAGACCATCATCTGATCGCATTCTTTGCAGCTGAACAGTTAGTTATTTTTTTCTCACCACCTTGGCTGCTCAGTCCAGCCTTTTACTGGTTAGTATTGGCCTGGTATGTCATCATCTGTCTCTTTACTTTCAACGTTACTGTGACATTTTACTTACTTTTCTTATTATTTTATTTTTTAAATTACATCTTTTGCTTATACTATTACAGTTTTCCCAGGTTTTCCCCCTTTGCTACTTTCCACCCAGCCCTCCCCCCTCCCTCATGTAATCCCCTCACTGTTGTCCATGTCCATGGGTCATGCATATATGTTCTTTGGCTACTCTATTCCCTATGCTATACTTCACATCCCCATGACTATTCTATAACTACCAATCTATGCTTCTTAATCCCTTCACCTTTTTCACCCATCCCCCCACCTCCTATCTGGCAACCATCAAAATGTTCTCTATATCTATGATTATGTTTTTGTTCTGCTTGTTTGTCTATTTTGATTTTCAGAATCAATTGTTGATAGATATGTATTTATTGCTTTTCTATTGTTAATATTTTTGATCTTCTCCTTCTTCCTAAAGAAGATCCTTTAATATTTCATAAAATATTGGTTTGGTGGTGATGAACTCCTTTTGCTTTTTCTTGTCTGGGAAGCTCTTTATCTGCTTTTCGATTCTAAATGATAGCATTGCTGGGTAGAGTAATCTTGGTTTTTCATTCTTGCTATTCATCACTTTGAATATTTCTTGCCAATCCCATCTAGCCTGCAAAATTTCTTTTGAGAAATCAGCTTAAAGTCTTATGGGAACTCCTTTGTAGGCATCTAACTGCTTTTCTCTTGCTGCTTTTAAGATTGTCTCTTTGTCTTTAACCTTTGGCATTTTAATTATGATGTGTCTTGGTGTGGGCCTCTTTGGGTTCATCTTGTTTGGGGCTCCCTACACTTCCTGGACTTGTACATCTATGTCCTTCAGCAAGTTAGGGAAGTTTTCTGTCATTATTTTTTCAAATATGTTTCGAGTTTTTTGCTCTCTCTCTTCTCCTTCCAGCACCCCCATGATGCAAATGTTGGTAAACCTGAAGTTGTCCCAGAGGCTCCTAAACATTATCCTCATCTTTTTGGATTCTTTTTTATTTACTCAGTTCTGATTGGTTGTTTTTTGCCTCCTTACATTTCAAATTGCTGATTTGATTCTCAGCTTTATCCACTCTACTCTTGATTCTCTGTAAATTGCTCTTTATTTCAATTAGTGTGTCCTCCATTTATGAGTGTGTTTTTTTTTAATGCTGTTGAGGTTCTCAGTAAGTTCCTTGAGCATCCTTATAATCAGTGTTTTGAACTCTGCATCTGATAGGTTGCTTATCCCCATTTTGTTTAATTCTTTTCTGGAGTTTTGTTCTGTTCTTTCATTTGGACCATGTTCCTTTGTCTCCTCATTTTGACATTCCTGAATGTCAGAGTGTGGGCCTGAAATTTCCAGCCCTGTAATCACATGGTTGATTCCCCTGTCAGCCAGCTCTCATCCTGAGGCTAGTAAGGCAAATCAAAGTCACCTCATTAACACCAACTCATGTATGACTGAAAGGAACTTATGATGAATAATAAAAGACACTCTTCTATCCCTATCACTCAGGAAATTACAAAGGTTTTAGAGGTTCTGTGCCAGAAACCAAATATATATTTCTTATCATATCACAATATCACACTTTACTGTTGAACTGGTTAAAACCTCTAGAAGAAGGTTGATTAGAAGTACTGAAAGTGGATATTCTTGTTTTATTCCTGGTCTTAGAAGTAAGCATTCAGACTTTCACCATTAAAAATGATATTAGCTGAGTATTTTTTGGCAGATGTCCTTTCCCAGATTGAAGAATATTTCTTCTGTTCTTAATTTTCTGAGTTTTTAATAGTACTGGGTGTTAGATTTTGTCAAAGCTATTTTTGTATCTATTGTAATGACAATTTTTTTTTCTTATTTAGCTTTTAATATGGTGAATAATGTTGATCTTTTAAATGTTAAATATAGCTTGTGTTTCTGGGGTAAACCCCACTTGGACATATTGTATCATCCTTTTTTATATATTGTTAGATTCTAAAATTTTGCTTAGAATTCTTGTGTCTATGTTCCTGAGGGATACTAATTTGTAGTGTTCTAGTAATATTTTTTCTCTGGCATCATATGGTATCAGGGTAAGGCTGGTGTTATAGAATGATTTGGGGTAGTGTTATGGACTGAATGTTTGTGTCCCCTCAACATTCATGTTGAAGCTCTGTCCTCCAATGTAATGGTATTAGGAGATGGGGTCTTTGGAATGTCTTAAGTTTAGCTGAGGTCATGAGGGTGAGCTATTTTTAATGGAATTAGTGTCCTTATAAGAAGAGGAAGAGGGACTAGAGTAAGACCACAGTGAGAAGGCCATATACAAGCCAAAAAAAGAGATCTCACCGGGAACCAAATTGTTCATCGCCTGGATCTTGGACTTCTCAGGTTCCAGAATTGTGAGAAATATAGATGGTCAGTCCTTGACTTATGGTGGTTTGACTTATGATGTTTCAATTTATGATTTTTTGACTTTACAATGGTGCAAAGGTGATATGCATTCTGCAGAAACCAGCTAGGTTAAGCTATAATGTTCCACAGGTTAAATGCATTTTTGACTTACAATATTTTTTAAATTTGTTATCTTTTATATTTTTATACATATGACAAGATTTTACACCAAGGATATCAGTTAAATAGTAAAAATTTACATTCATGAGGAATGTTTAGAAAATCAACTAAAACACCCTCTTCTTCTTGTGACCCACAATTCTAACATTTTATGGTGCAGGGGAGAAGGGAGCTGGGTGGCAGGGACATACAAAATGAGTCTCTCTCAAAAGAAATGACTTAAATTTCACGTTCCCTCTCTACATAGGATCCAAATGGTGAGAGTGTAATTTATAATTCGTCTTTTTCATCTGTAGATTTCTCTGCTGTTTCTAGTTCTTCATCTGTTCCAGCATTCATTTCTTCTTCTTGCTCTGTGTTTTCTGTGGTGTCCTTTGTTGTTTCTTCAGGTTCCTCTTTGGGTTCTTCTTCTGTCTTTTCAACAGGGTCAATGTTTAAACTAAGATGAAGCATTCTTTCTATTCTATCTCCATGTGCTTTAGTGTCTGTAGAAGATATCCTGACCTCAGAGTTGCTGTTTCAAATAAACCATGGTTATGATAGGTTTACTGGGATCTAACTCTACTGTAAGTCAAGGAGTGTTTGTAAAATTCTGTTGTTTAAGTCATGCAGTCTATAGTATTTTGTTACAGCAGCCCAAACTGACTAGAACAGAATGTAATCCCTCCTTTTTAATTTTCTAGAAGAAGAGTTTGTGTTTAATTGGTAATAGTTCTTTAAATATTTCATCTAAGGGAGTCATTTGTGCTAGAGTCTCTTGTGAAGGTTCTCATTTTCATTCAGTTCAAAACACCTTATAAAAAATCCTTTAGATTGCTTCTTGACCTATGAATTGCTTAAAAAATGTGTTATTTGATTTTCAAATATTTGGAGATTTTCCAGATCTTTCCATAATTGATTTATAGTTTCACTCCTTTGTTGTCAGAGCATATACTTTGTATGAGTTTAGAACTTTTAAATTTATTGAGACACTATTGATAACTCTAGCAGAGGACTAACTTGGTAAATATTCCATGAATATATGTATTCTGTTGTTGGAGAACATGTCAATTAGGTTAAGTTGGGTAATAGTGTTGTTCAACTCGTCTATGTTCTTGTTGATTTCCTGTCTACTTCTGTGGTTGAGGAAGGGCACTGAATCTCTGACTATTGTGGATTTGCCTATTTTTCCTTGCAGTTCTATTAGTTTTCATTTCATATATTTTAAAGCTTAGTTATAAAGTGCAAAAACCTTTAGAAATGTATCTTGTTTGTTCTGTTGATTAGGTTCCACTTATAGGTGAGATCATATGATATTTTTCTTTCACTGCCTGGCTTATTTCACTTAGCATAATGCTCTCCAGATCTATAGATGCTGTCCCAAAGTGGAGGAGCTCCTTCTTTCTTTCTGCTGCGTAGTATTCCATTGTGTAAATGTACCACAGTCTTTGATTCACTCATTTACTCGTGGACACTTAGGTTGCTTCCAACACTTGGCTATTATAAATTGTATAACCAGAGACATTGAAATAAAGAACAAACAGACAGTAACCAGAGGGGAGTGGAGAGGGGGATAATGTGGGAAAGAAGGGGAGAGGTCATCAAGGAACATGTATAAAGGACACATGGACAAAGCCAAAGGGGGGGTAGGATCATGGGTGGGAGGTGAGGATGCGCAAAGGAGGGGATGGTGGAATTATGGAAATATAGAGGGGACAGTGACCCTTATGTGGTGAATGGGAATGGGAAGAATCCAGAGAGTACTTTAGGTAAGAGATGAAATTTGACTGAGAGTTGAAGGATAGATAAGAGTTAATTAGGCTAACAATATAAAAAGGAGGCATTTTAAATAAAGATGACTGCATAGACAGGAGCAGAGACTCATGAAATTACTCGGAAGAAATGCAGTGTGGGGAGAGCGAGTAGTGACTAGAGCAGTGGCACTCAGGACTTCAGGAGCCAAACAGCTAACACAGATGAGTGTCCATGTGGGCTCCACGGGGACTGCGGTGAATGAGAGCCATGCTGCTTATAAAGGGTGAGAGAATGTGCAGAGTAATCTAACTTTTCAGGTCCAGAGATGATTTCTATTAGAAAACAATGCCCAGTGTTGCCAGATCTTTGAGTTTCTCAAAAGAGCTTGACATCAGCTTGTGATGTAAAATTTTCTCATTTTAAAAAAATACTGTGTGAGCTCAAAACAAATATAAAGATCTGTGGTTCACATCTGGCCAGTGTTTCCAATCTCTGGTTTAGATGTAAAGCTTGAAAAATAAACGAAGGTCTGATTGTAAAAAGCCTTGTATGCCATTCTAAGGAGTTTTTATTTTACCCAATAAGTAATAAAAAGGCAGTGGAGAATCTGAAATCAGGGAATGACTTGATCAGAAAGAGATTTTATATGGTTTTTGTGGACTAGGAGGATTAAAACAAATTAGTGGCAGGGAGATCAGTTTGGATGCTATTTTTTATAGTCTACAATAGAGATAATGGATAGACTTGGGCATAAATGTAATGTATTTAGAATATGTTTTGGTAGTGGGATCAAGAGGATTTTCACAACAATTGGATATGGGCGTTAAGTAGGAGTTACTGAAAACTGGGTATTTTGTGGTAGGCAATGTAAATGATGATGCCACTGGTTTCAGAAGGGCTGCAAGGAAAAAAGTGGAGGTGATTTGTTTGAATTTAGTATGTTTTTGAGATGAGTTGGAAAATACAGGTTTGAAGCATAGGAAGTGAGGATGGGATTCAGATTTGGAAATCATCTTCCCATAAGTAATACATAAGCCAAAGGGATGAATGAAATTTTTCAAGGCAGAGCACTGAGTTGTATAGGGAAGCAGGCACGGGATGGAACATCCCATTTTTCAGGGGTGAGCCCCCAAAGAGAAACTAATGAAAGAGACGATGCAGTTGATGTTGAAAGAAAACTATTGGAAACCAATAGAAGAGTTTGAGGGAGGAAGCAACAGAAGTTTCAAGTTTCCTAAAACTGTCAGGTAGAATAAGAATCTAAAGTATCTTTTGAATTGACAATCAGTGGACCATTGATGTCTGCCACAAAAGCAATTTTAGTGAAGTAATGGGAACAGCTGGGGCCCCATGTAGGAATGGGGAAGGCAAGATCTTCAGGTAGCTTTTGGTATTTTTCTTTTGAAAAATTATTGTGGATTGTATCAGGAAACATTTCAAAATACCTCACTGAGGTTCTTTTGCATAGGGTGGGGCAAAAGTACTTTTACAGTTGTAAGTACAAAAAACACATAGTCTATAAAGCTATTCCAATCATCTTATCTTGCATGTCTTTTTGCTTATGAACAACTGTAAATCTACTTTTGCACCACCCTGT
>VMDR010027036.1:0-13754 GCA_007922815.1 Macrotus californicus
TCTTTAAATATGCAGACTCTGCAAATCTGTCATATTACATTTGGTCTCAATAATACGTGTATTAAGCTTAACTGCTCCATTTCTGGGACCTGTTTTATCATTTTCATTAATTGCATTATACAGTTGAATTCCTAAACTATAAAAATTAAGTCTTTCCGACTTGATTCTTTGGTAATGAATATTAGTACAAACCCCATTTAATAATCATGTATAATTTCAAAGGTGATTCAGGCTATAGTTTCAAAATTTAAGAGAGAGAGAGAGCAAGAGGAAGGAAATAAGGAGGGAAGAAGAGGGAAGGACAAAAGGAAGGACAGAAAGGGAAGGAGAGAGACAGGGAGGTAGAGGATTAAACTACACATGATGAGCTAAAGGCCAAAGGTGCATTTATCCCCAGGCTTCTCTGCTGGGAGATAGTTGCTTTTACACAAAAGTGAAAATTATACAATTCAGTATTTTTTCCATTATGTACTAAACAGTGTATCAAAGCAATACATCATTTAAGTGCAAATTCTTTATTACACAACTCTAATTCCTAAAAATTCTAAAAGAGCCAGTGAAGAACGAATACAAAGCTTTGATTAACCATGTACACACCTGGGTATTCATCAAAGCCTTCAGACACTGTATGACTTTGTGCTGACTCTTCTTTACAATGTTTTCTTGTCTGCATTGGCATAAAGGATGTGTTAGCATTGTAACTGACATGCAAATGTAGCTTAAGTGAAAGTAATCAGCAATACTTACATTTTGCTACTAATCAGTTTTTCCAAAATGTCCAGTAATAACCCGAGCCCCTCATGTCCAAAGCTCTGCACCCAACTGAAAAACCAGAAAAGTGTTGTCATATAGGGTCAGTATTCTCAGTGCGGAACAGCGCCGTACTATCACACATATTCCACAGTAGGTATATTCTAATCATAAACACAATGTAAGAATCATTCATAATTCGTAGTCTTAGTTGGGATAGAAGGAGCAAAAATGCAATGAGTGGTGTGCATCCTTATAATTGCTGAGAATTTCCTAAGTTTCACCATTCAATTTTTTTTAAAGCTCCTTCTTTATTTTTTAAATGAGTATTTCATCCTCACCAAACCACCTCTCTTCCAGAAGCCCACACATACAGTCTCAGTACTGTATGTAATTAGGACATCACTGCCAAAGGACAACAGAGCTCACTGAGATTATAGAAACACTACCTTCATAGAAATAATGTTTTTTCCAGTGGTGATTTGGAATGCTTAAGTCAATAAATAAAATGATAACAAGTAGACAGCAAAATATGTATGTGTGTGTATCTCTTCATATATACCTTTGTATGTATGTCTGGTTTTGTGTGTGTGTGTGCATGTGTGTGGCCTTTGAAAAATGAAATGTTGCCCTGGCCAGGGTGGATCGTTGATTGGGCATCATCTCACAAACCAAAAGGCTGCTGGTTTGACTCCAGGTTAGATTAGCAGTCAGGGGCACAAGCCTGGGTTGCAGATTTGGTCCCCTGGGGCATGTGTGGGGAGGCAACCAGTGGATGTTTCTCTCTCACATCAGTGTTTCTTGCCCTCTCTTTCTCCCTTCCTTCCTCTCTCTCTAAAATCAAAAATGAAAATAAAATGTAAAAAAGGAAAATGAAATATTAAAAACAAAATTTCATCCAATAATCAAAAACAGCACACTATAAAGAATAAAAACAAGTTTAAGTCATATACCAGGATATAATACCATTTTCTTAAAATACAATATAACATTTCCCATGAAAATAAGGGTAAAAAGCAAATGCACCATTTTACATGAAAAATAGAAATCTACCTTCATTTGTACATTCTGCGAACACAGCTTAATCACCTATAAATATTCAGAATTTCTGATTTTACCACCCCCCCAAAAACACAATTTGCCATTTAGATGGCAGACTCTTGTCAGATTATTTTTATTTGCCTCTTCTCTGTGAAAACCAGGGAATAACTAACTCGAGAATGCACTAAACAGTAATGATACTCCTCTGTAAAAACAAGACAGAAGGTCACTATCATAGTTAAAGGGGAGAGAAAAAAAGTTAAAAAGAAGTTGGTGTTTTCAAACCAGAATGCCACTTCAAAAGTGAAGAGTTCGCTCTGCACTATCAGCAACACACATTACCTGTAGGCATTTCAATTCCTTCTTTCATGTTTCACGAAAACACCTAGGGCATCCCGCTTAACTGTTTGTCTTGCTGTCTCCTATTCTGTATGTATTCTTATTTCACATGCAGCAGGGAAGCTTGAAATCAAACACGTAAGGAGTGATTTGAGTTCTGTGTGGGCTGGCCCTGACATGTGTGGACAGGCTCTGTTCGTCAGGCCCTCCTGTGTCAGTACCTCACAGTGGGACTTCAGTGTGTTGTTTGAAGTGAATTTTCAGCAATCTCTGTATTCAAAAGTATATCCATAAAAACATTCTAAAGCTAATATGAACAGTTTAGGGTGATTCATACTAGTATCATCTTCAATCACTGTGGACAATAAAGTTACTATTCCTAAAACTGCCTTATACCAAAATATACAAATTTAAAATTATGTTAACATAACAAAAAGACTTTGTCGAATTTAATATGCTTATCTTGGAGGCCACCGTACAGTTTAGATAGTATATTAACCCAGGTAAATCAAGAAAAGCCTTCTGGTCTGAGTAGTTAACAGAACTATTTTTAAAATGTTATCACCACTAATATAACAACTATATCTAGAATATTGGGGCCCACAAAAATAAATTCTCAGATCAACCATTTTGGACCTACTACATAAGTCTCTTCTATATTGTAGAACATGAATCATTAAAGTAAAACTTACATCCACTCGTGTATATTACATATAAACTAATTCTCTATAAAACACAGTTCAATGTAAAGAGGCATTCTACCTAATTACTTTACACTATGATCTTTTAACTCATGATGGGAAGTAATTTATCAACAACAATAAAATCAAAAAGGATGGTAACAGTCTTATCAAAGGCAGACTACATTTCACAAAACATCAAAAACAAGAAAAGCGGGACAGGGTGTGGAGAGCAGAAACTAGGGTGCTTGATAACAAAAGAAACACTATATTAAAACACAAAAAGGAAGATGATGAAAGTACTCATTGAAAAAGTAATATTGGAACACAAATTAAATAGGCTAGAAAGTCTCCCTGTTCTCCTAAAAAACTGCAAGGCCAACACACTGCTGTATTACTGCTGTCAGCCACAAACCCATTCTCAGAACACGCGCCCCCACCCTACGATTTTCAGCAGCATTATTTTTAAGGACAGGGGCAAATACCAGTTCCTATTTCTTCCAGAAAAGATGATCAAGATAAAAAGTGATATTGAGTAGGTAGGTCTGTAGTCCTGACAGAGGTTTATTGAAATCCATAGCTTTCTACAAAAGTAAAAAATTTCTCATCATCAGTGCAAGAAGCAACCTGGAAAAAAATAATCAACTGATCTATAAATAATCAATCTTCAGGAAACAAAACCTGTACTATTTATTCTGGGCCTGTCAGCAAAGTGCCATCAGCATTACGTGGTTCAACTATAAACTGCATTCGTGGATGAGTGAGCATTGCGCAAATGTTTTCTTCTTCTGATAGAAATGGCACAGAGATTAGCATGGCACTTGCATTGGGAAAAATTGCTTTAAAAAGCAAAAAGTAATGTGTTAAGTACTAATTTAAAACAAAATCTACCTCTTAAAATTCTGTAACAGGAAATATCAAACTCTTCTTTTAATTGCTTCAAGAGAAACATCTAAGTGAATTTATTACCATTGAGCACTTCATAATAGGGGTCTCAATGTAGGAGGAAAGAAAAGGTGAAGAGGTAAAAAAAAAGAGAAGGAAGAGCAGGTCTCTAGGATTAAATGCTCAAACCACCTTTAAAGGTTCAAAGCAGCTTAGGATTTTAAATTCAGTTATTGCTTCCAAAGATAGAGGATGAAATAAGAAGTGTGCAAAATGATTTCCAAAGTGTCGTTGGCTTTATGAAGCAAATACAGTCACCTCATAGAGCACAAGAGGCAACATACAGTCAAGTCTCAGATTTACTTCCGGGCCAAAGGAACAAAGCACTATCCACAGACTAAAGTTCAAGTTATTAACTCTTCCCAAACGTGCCCTAAGGAAGGAAAGACAAATGTATCATCACAGATTGTCAGAGCTGAAACAAACATTCCAGATCTTAAGAGCAATCTTACCTGAGGCATACAACTGGAGAAGAGGGACCATTCCTTCTTTGTCTTTATATCTCCAGCACCAAGGACAGACTATACTGCATAAATGGTTTCAGAATGAAACTGAATCACCTTTCAATTTTATATTTGAAGGAAAGGAATACACTGAGAGAGGTTAAGTTCACATGAAATAGCATTTAGGTCTGCTGACAGACAGGCGCATACCCTTACTTTATATACATCAAAAAAACACAAAGAGATGACGTGCTCTATGTAGCATCATTGAACCTGTCTCAAACTTCATGCCAGGAACATCAATTCTGATTTTGAAACTGGTATTTATCCATACTGAACCAAGGATGATGAATCTAAAGACTCCGTCCTAGATCACACTTTAGGACGTGATTGACTGCTGCTAGAAGGGTGGTTTCATTACTACTAAAGCTCAAGTGCTCATTAACCAAGTCGGCCAGCCTTTAATAAGGGCTCACTACGTGCTTGACACTATACTGCATCTGAGAAAAACAAAACTGAATAAAACATGTTCTCTGCCCTTGAAAGGATCACAAACCAGTGGTTGAAATGATGTTGAACAAAATTATTTCCATAATATAATAATAAGTGTTATAATCATCTACCTCTTGGGAACAAAGCAGCTGATGTCTGACCTGAGTCTTGAAGGACAAGTCAGAAGGAAATACATGCAAAGACATTAAATATTGAAGATGGGGCCTGTACTGAGCACTGGCTGTATCAGAGATAAAACCAAACAGGTAAGAAGGAGCCTGATTTTGAAAAAACTATATATAATGCATGGGCAATGGGAAGTCATTAAAGGATCAGGCAAATATTTGTTAGGCAAAGGAAGCCCACCTCTGCCCACCCCCCCAAAGATGGTCTCATCCTAACACCAAAACCTATGAATATATTACATTGCATTGCAAAGAGAAATTAAAAGGGAAATTACAGTTGCAGGTGGAATTAAGGTTGCTAATTGGATTATGTTAAAATACAGAAATGACCCTACATTATCCAGGTGGGTCCAATCTAATTACAGGATTCTTAAAGGCTAAGACCTAGTCCCAGCTGGGTAGGCAACCGGAGATGGAAGATTCAAAACATGAGAGCAACTCAACCTGCTTTACAGGCTTTTAAGACAGAAGAGAAACATGAGCTAAGGAATGTGGGTGGACTCAAAAAGCTGAAATAATCCTAAATTGGTAAGTATCAAGAAAATAGGGATGTCAGTCACACAACTGCAAGGAACTGAATTCTGCCAACAACTCGAATGAGTGGAGTCTCCTCGCTCATGAACATGGGGTTATCACTCCATTTATTTAGAACTTATTTGATTTCCTTCATCATTATTTCATAGTTTTAAACATAAAAATCATACACATAAATTTAGATTTACCCCAGAGTATTTATTTTTGAGCAGCAGTAGTAAATGATGTTGTTTTCCAAAAGTTCACTGCTAGTGTTTCACAGAAATACAATTGATTTGTCTTTCAGGTTAAAAAAAACACATAATATAAATATACCCTCTTAATATTTAAGTGTATAATATAGTTTTGTTAGCTATATGCACCTTGTTGTACAATAGATCTCAAGAACTTTTTCATCTTGCAAAATACACTTGATTTTTGTTTGTCTTGAATCCTGCAATCCTGCCGAACTCACTGATTAGTTCTAGAAGTTTTCATAGAATCTTTTAACTTTTCTACATAAACAATCATGTCCTCTGTAAACGGGAACACTTTTACTTCTTCCTTTCTGATTCATATTATCTTTATTTCATTTTCTTGTCTGATTGCTCTAGCTAGAATTTCTAGTACTGTACTGTGTTGAATAACGGTGGTTAGAGCAAACACCCTTGCCTTGTTCCTATCCTTAGGGGAAAGCGTTTCACCATTAAATATAATATTGCTATAAAAGTTTTGTAATTTGTGTAATCAAGTTGAGAAGGTACCCCTTTGTATTAGTTTCCTAGGGTTGCTATAACAAAGTGACACAACCTGGGTGACTTACATTCTCACCCTGGCTGGGTGGCTACTTGGTTAGAGTGTCATCCCATACACCAAAACGTTGTGGGTCCCATCCCCAGCCAGGGCACATGCACAGGAGGCAAATGTTTCTCTCTCACATCAAGGATGTCTCTCTCTCTTTTTCTTCTTTCCTCTCTCTCAAATAATAACAAAACGTATCCTCAGGTGAGGATTAAAAAACAACAACAACAAAAACAGACACATATTCTCACAGTTCTGGAGGCTGGAAATGCAAACTCAAATTGCCAACAGGGCTGGGCTTCCTCGGAAACTCTGGGTAGAACCCTTCCTTGCCCCTTCCTAGCTTTTGGTGGTAGCTGTTAATACAGAATTCCCATACTCTATCATCAAATGACATCCTGTGTCTTTTCTTCTTATAAGAACGTAAGTTATATGGGAGTGAGAGCCCACTTTACTCCCTTACAATCTCACCTTAATTAATTACATCGGCAATGACCCTATTTTCAAGTAAGGTCAGGTCACATTCTAAGGTGCTGGGGGTTAGGACTTAATTTCTTTCTGAGGGACCACAATTCAATCCACAGCATCTGTTCCTGTATTCCTGAGAGTTTTTGTCATGAACTGATGTTGGGGTTTGTCAAATGCTTTGCATCAACTGATATGGTTCTGTGACTTTCCTTTTCTATTTTTTAGCCTTGTTGATGTAGTCCATTACGATAATATTTTGTGTCTATACTCATGATGGGCATTGGTCCATAAATTTGGGTCTTTGAGGGCTGTTTTGTTTTGACATTGTCTTTGTCTGTCTTTACTATCAGTACCAGCTTCATGAATTAAATCGTGAATTCTTCCCTGCTCTAACATTTTCTGGAAGACATTGTATAAAATTGGTATTAATTCTTCTTTAAATGTTTGGTAGAATCCTCCAGTAAAATCATCTGTACATGAAGACTTTTTGAGGAGTTGTAAAATAGTAATCTATTTTCTTAACAGTCAAAAGCCTATTCAAACTTTCCATCCCATACTACATGGGTTGTAGTACATTGTCCTTTTCAAAGAATTGGCCTTTTTCATCTAAGTTTTCAAAAGTGTGTTTAAAGTTGTTTGTAATATTCCTTTATTACCCTATTAATGTGGACTTGTTAGTGAGATTCCCTGTATCATTCCTGATACTGTTTTTTTTGTCTTTTGTTTCTTCATCAATATTAATAAAGGTTTGACAATTTATTAATCTTTCAAAAGAATCAGCTCCTTGTGTCATTGACTTCCTTTGTTTTTCTCTGCTGAATTTAATTGATTTCTGATCTTATCTATATTTCATTTCTTCTTACTGCTTTGGCTTTATTCTGCTCTTCTTTTTCTAGAGTCTTAAGGTGATAGCTAAAATGATTACTTTGAGCCTTTTCATCTTTTATAATATATGTTCAGTTATAAATTTCCCTCTCAACTATTACCTTAGATGTATCCCAAAAGATTTGAAATGTATTTTCATTTACTTAGGGTATTTTTTAAAAATTTCCTTTAAACTACTTCTTTGATCCATGGATTATATAGAAGTGTGTTGTTTACTTTCTAGAGGTTTGGACACTTCTAATTTGAGTGCACTGTGGTAGGAGAACGCATTCAGTATAATTTTTTTTAATTTGATGAAATTCACTTTTACGGCCTCGGCTATGGTCCACTTGGTGATGTTCTGTGTGAATGAGAATGTGTGCTCTGCTACTATTGGATGGGAAGTTCTAAAAACATGTCTTCTGGTGTTATGGCAGTGCTGAGTTCTTCTCTATCTTTACTTTCTATCTAGTTACTATCGATTACTGACAGAGTATTGGGAAGTCTCCAAATCTAACTTCGGATTTATCTATTTCTCCTTTCAGTTCTATTATATTTGCTTGATGTATTCTGCACACTTGTGGTTTGACATGTGCACATTTAGGAGTGGTCTACCTGTGGACTGACCCTTTGATTATTATGTATTAATCAATCACCTATATTCTCTATTGGGAAGTCTAGATTATTTGATATTAAAATAGCTACAACTGCTTTTTTCAATTAACGTTCACATGTTTTATCTCTTTACTTTTAATCTGCCTACATCATTATTTTTGAAGTAAGTTTCTGATAAAACGCATATAACTAATTTTTTTTATATCCACCCTGCCAATCTCCTTTAACTGGCAATTTAAACTATTCACAATTAATGTAATGAATGGATATGTTAACACATTGCATACCGCTCACGAGTTTTCGTGTATTTCGCGCACCATCTGTTAAGGACCGCTCCCGAGTTTTTGCGTTTTTCACACGCCATCTGTTATGGACCTTAGATGTCAACACACTGTCTTGTCCACATCAAATGAAGCAATCTCATTGGTGGAAACTGTGCAGGTCAATCTACGAAAAACTATATAATTGCACGAACCCATAAAGCATTGCAGTTACATTGTATTTTGGTCATTCGAATAGTCTTCGTCTTCAAGTTCCTGGTGCTTTTAGAAATGCCCCCTCTCAGAAAAAGGAAGGAAACCAACAAAATTGATACACTTCCAGAAGTAATTAACGATAATTTATCAGATATTCCTAGTGAGATAGAAGATGAGGATGACTGTTTTGACAATTCCGGAGACAATCTGTAGTTATGACAATTTAAATAACGTGCAGTTTGCCCAAAAACATGCAGACCCTGGCGTATGTCTTAGAGATTTCTATGCGTTACGCAATGTGTTAAGGCTTTAGTCTACAGCTTGCTTTTGGGTTTTTTTGTTGTTGTTTTTCTTGGGGTGGGGAGGTGGTTATCGTCTTTTTCCTGCCTACTTTTGGTTTACTTAAACATGTTTTAAATTTCATTTTGATTTATTTATTGTTTTTCACATATATCTCTTCACATAACTTTTTTAGTGGTTGCTCTAGGTATTACATCATAACAGCACAGTTCATTGATGTCATCATTTTACAAGTTGGAGTGAATTATAGAAAAATTCATTTCTGTTATGGATTGAATGGTGCCATTCAACATGCATATGTTGAAGCTCAAATCCACAGTGTGACTATATTTGGAGGTAAGGTTTTTAAAGAAGTAATTAAGAGTAAATGAGATCATAAGGGTAGAGCTCTAATCCAGTATGACTAGTATATTTATAAGAAGAGACACCAGGGATGCATGCCCCCAGAGGAAAGGCCATGTCCCAGCAAGATGTGGGCTACCTGCAAGCCAAGGAGAGAGGCCTAAGAAGAAACCAACCCCACCAGCATCTTGAGCTTAAGATTTCCAGCCTCTAAAGTGGTGAGAAAACAAATGTCTGTTGTTCAGCTACCTAGTCTGTAGTACTTTGTATGGAACCCTTAGCAAACTAATACACCCCAATTTATGCTTTCCACTTATCGCATTATTGTTTTGGGTATCACCTCCACATACATTTAGAAACACATTAAACAGTGCTATAATTGTTGTTTCTACCATCAAACAATTTAAAACACTCAAGAGAAGGAACGTCTATTATATTTACCCATATTTTTACTTTCTTTCTTCCTAGTATTTCAAGGTGGCATCCTTTCTCATTTCCTTGCTATTTAGAAAATATCCTTTAGCCATCCTTTTAGGTTAACTTGCTGACCACAAATTCTTTGAGTGTTCCTTCATCTGCATATATCTCAATTTCCCTTTCGTTCCTGAGGATATTTTCACAGCACATAAGATTCTGAGCAGACTGTCCTTTCCTTTCTTCATTTGAAAACTACTTTTCTCCTTATTTTGCCTTCTTTTGACCTTCATGATACCTGAGGAGAAAACTAAGATCATCTGAATTGTTTTTCTCCATAACTCAAGTGCCATCTCTTGTTGCTTTCAAAAATTTTCTGTCTTTAGTTTTCAGAAGTTTAACTGTCATACTGTGTCATACTGTGAATTTCTTTGGGTTCATCCTGTTTTTAGCTGACTTCCTGTGGCACTGCTCCAGTGGAGGAAGGGGAGGCACCAAATTCCAGGTAAGGCTAGAAGTTCAAATTCCCCTCTCGGCTTCCATTGACACCTGAGAGAGAAGGTTCCTTGTTATTGTGAACACAGATGGGAACCCAGGCTCCCACTCGGCCTCCACAGCACCTCCCAGGCAGGGACAAGCAGGACTACATTGTCATGCTCACTGTGCAAGCTGCACTGGCGTCAATGGGAAGATAGGGAGAGAGAGGGAGATCTTGCTACCACTAGGTTGTGGTGAAAGTTTTGACTCTCTACCAAGTCTCCTCTGACACTGCCCCAGAGGAAGAGGGAAGAGAACCTCATTTCTGATGCCTGGGAGTCTAAGTCCAGGCTCCCCACTGGGCAAACAGAGTCTGACTACTGTCAAAGTTTTCTGTATTGCTGGCTGCCCCTTCCACGATCCTTTGGCTTAAGAGAACAGGCTTTCGGGAGTCAGGGAGACTTTTCCTTGTGTCTGTTGGCATTTCTGGGTTGCCTACTTCTTTATCGCCAAATCTGAGATCAAAGAGGCAGAAAGAAAACCTAAAGAATTCACCACCATGTTGTTCCTTGGGTCCCAAGTTTCCTAGACTATGTGCTGTCTTGTATTTGTTTCAGATATAATATCTAGGTGTTTTAGTTGTGCTTAGTAGGAGAAATAGAGAAAATTATATCTCCATCTTCCTGGAAACACAAGTCTGACTGTGAAGTGTGAGAATAGGCAGAGGCTCTCACCAAGGCACCTAAGAAAAAGCAGTAACAATAGCAGATGAAGAACCAAATGAAGATACCACAACAAGTCCTAAGAAACAGTTTTAAAAAGAGAAGGGTCACGGCAGCATTGAGGCCAAAAAACTGAATTCAAGAGCAGTTCATAAATAACTCTCTAGAAGTAAATTTCTGATTGCTAAAGCATTAAAGGAGAAACAGAATAGTGAGGGTAGAGAGAATAAACATAATAGGGGATAAAGACTTGATGGGATACATCTGAAGGAGAACCAAGAACAGGTAAATGAAACAACAATTAAAATAGTGTGTAAGCAATGGATGCTAAATTAAACGGCTACCTACTAACCTAGCATGGAGATAGAAAAAAATCTCAAATTAAAGAAAACGGTCCCTTATAAATTTTGGATATTAACCCCTTATTAGATGTATAAGTGAATATGTTCTTCCATTCCATGGGTTGTCTTTTTATTTGTTGATGTTTTTTTCATTTGTTTATTTTTTCTTTTGTTTCCCTTGCCTGTGAAATATGTCTGATAAAATATTGTTACAAGCAATGTCTGAGATTTTGCTGCTTTGTTTTCTTCTGGGATTTTTATGGTTTGGGGTCTAACATTTAAGTCTTTAATCCATTTTGAATTTATTCTTGTGTGTGGTGTAAAAAGGTGGTCTAGTTTCATTTTTCTGCACGTAATTGTCCAATTTTCCCAACACCATTTATTGGATAAACTATCTTTAGACCATTGTATGTGCTTGCTTCCTCTGTCAAATATTAACTACAAAGGTGTGGGTTTGTTTCTGGGCTCTCTATTCTGCCCATTGATCTGTGTGTCTGTTTTTATGTCAGTACCATGCTGTTTTGATTACTATGGCCTTCCAGTATAGTTTGGTATTAGCATGATTCCTCTAAATGTGTTCCTCTTTCTCAGGATTGCTATTTCTATGCAGAACCTTTCGTAGTTCCACATAAATTTTTGAAATATTTGTTCTAATTCTATGAAATATGTCATTGGTATATTGATAGGAATTGTGTTGAATCTATAGATTGTTTTGGGTGGAGTGGACATTTTAATGATGTTAATTCTTCCTATCCATGAATACAGAATGTGCATCCACTTGTTTGTATCTTCTTTAATTTCTTTCTTCAGTGTCTTATAATTTTTGGAGAACAGGTCTTTTACATTCTTGGTTAGATTTATTCTTTTTGAAGCAATTGTGACTGGAACTGTTTTCTTAATTTCCCTTTCTGATAGTTCACTACTGGCATATTAAAAATGCAGCTGATTTCTGTAGAACATATAAAATTCAACACAAAAAAAAAAACAAATAATCCTATTAAAAAATGGGCAAGGACCTGAATAGACACTTCTCCAAAGAGGACATACAGATGGCCAACAGACATATGAAAAGATGCTCAAAATCACTTATCATCAGAAAAATGCAAATTAAAACTACAAGAAGATACCATCTCATACCTGTCAACAAACAAGTGCTGGAAAGGATGTAGAGAAAGGGGAACCCTCTTGCACTGGAATGCAGACTGATGCAACCACCGTGGAAAGCAGTGTGAAGACACCTCAAAAAATTAAAAATGGAACTGCCTTATGACCCAGCAATCCCACTTCTGGGAATATATCCAAAGAAACCTGAAATACTAATTTTAAAGAATATAAGTACTCCCTATATTCAGTGAAGCATTGTTTACACTCACCAAGATATGGAAGCAGCCCCAGTGTCTATGAGTAGATGAGTGGATAAAACAACTATGGGACATTTATACAGTGGAATACTACTCAGCCACAAAAAAGATGAAACTTTTACCCTTTGCAACAGCATGGAAGGCCCTGGAGAATGTTATGCTAAGTGAAATAAGCCAGTCAGAAAGAGACAAATACCATATGATTTCACTCACATGTGGAATCTAATGAACAAACTGAACTAACAAGCAAAACAGAGACAGAGATAGAGAGCAGGTTGAAAGTTACTGGGCGGCAGGTGTGGTAGGACAAGGAGGGGCTGAGCAAAAAGGAAAGGGGGCTCATGGACATGGACAACAGTGTGGTGATTAAGGGGTGGGGAGAGGGGTGGGCGGAGAAAGGTATTATAGGTGGATAAATAGTAATGGAAAAAATACATTAAAAAATTTTTAAACTATGCCTATCTATAATCTTTACATGCAAAGAGGCTAACATGTCTTAAGATTAAAAAGCAGAAATAGTAATGTGACATTTTTTATTCTTGTTCAAAATATGTTTTTGTTCACATCAAGGAAATGTGTGCATGTACATGTTGCTATTTAAACCCATTGTTAGTCATTTTCTACCTAACCAACTCATTCAGTTGCCTGCTGGTTTTCATTCCATTTATGAAAATAGCAAAATGAACACTCCAGGCTGACACTCCACTCTCTCACACATTCACATGCTTATGCTCCTACCAAGAATCGGCTGTGTTCACTTCCCAATTTTGCCAGTTGCAACTATTACTGTAATTATGTAAATTAATTAAAATTACATAAACTTATCATTGGGAACATATCAGGAAAAGATATCATGGGAAAAAACTTTGTTTCTATGAACATATCATTAGGACATCAAATCCTTAGGAAAAGAGTTGCTGTTTCTATGAAAACTAACCCTAATGCTTTGAAAAAAAATTTTTTAAAGGATGACATTATAAAAATGCTATAGAAGTAGATATGGGCACAAGTATTAACTATCAAAAGACATCACCAAAAAGAAAATAAATTCTACACTCAGATGACTTTGTAAGAGCCTCTACATTTCTGTTTCACATTTAAAATATCAACATGAGGATGACAATGCATTATGGGTATGGTTTGTGCACTCAGCCTGTGCTTGCTCCAAGAAAAGGTCCAGGCTTC